>JADANN010000147.1:0-121936 GCA_018806985.1 Angiostrongylus vasorum | reverse complement strand
TTTCGTGGTAAAGGGAATGAGGCCCGTTTTTTTTTCTGTGTTTAGCATTTTGATAAACACGTATAGTTTGCTGGGCTCTGAACGTGGAGGCTGGGTGTACTCACGGATAGCTTGCCAGGTTCTCCCAGAGTGGACATGGAGCTTATTTGTTGGAGGCGACTCCTCACCGCCTCCCGTATACTTCCCTGTCACTTGATTGCAGGCTTTTGGCCTAATTGACTCGTAGAATACAATCCGCATAGGCGAAGACGCACGCACACACGCATGCATGAATAGGCCTAGCATATAGAGAAAGTGCGTGCCAAATCGGCACAGCAGAAACAAAGGAGTTCATCCCCTCGATCCACCTGCGTCTCAGGGAAGCATAGGTCGCTTTTTCGTCCGCGATTAACCCGCTATCCGCCACCTGGGGACGCGCCACGTAGCCTCGCGGCTAACCGGCTCGAGATCCCTCATATGAGGGAGATCCGTGGAACAAGGTAGCAAGATTCAACAAGATGCCTAACGTAATCGGGTAATCCAGCAAGTCTGCATGGTGTTGTGGTGAACACGTTAACACCAGAAAAGGGTACTAGCGCGTTCGTTCCCCACCGCAGGCACCTATGGTCCGGAGTTTTAAAAATATCTCGGCATCATTGTGGTCATGCTAGCGTTTGAAGTTTCTTAAGAAGGTTTTTAACATTCAGATGGTCAACTTAATGAAGAAAAACCAATCAAATTGCCGCTTTATTTTCCCTCGGTCTAACAAACATTTCAGCACCGATTTTTTTGCACTCTTCCTGTTCATTGAAGTGCTCACTGATTTTTTTTCACGTAGCGTTGCTTCCGGTGAAAAGTAGAAGTCAAAGTGACAGCTCCCATAAGGCTCTTGCCACGGAAGCTCAAATCAGGAATATTCCGGTTAAAAATGGACCACATGCATTGCCCGAGAGAGATATATTAGTGTTTACTCCCAATAGAGATCGGTTGTAGTTCCTGAAGGTTGGAGATTTGAAAAAGTACCCTCTTCGTTCGCCAGTGCTTCCTTATCACAGAACCAGGTATGGAGGCTTTCGGAGTTTTCCAATGCCGACGCGGATTTTGAAGCCTTTTTCAAAAACGTATTTTACGTATTTTACAGATTTTCTTTAGAAGCGCTTGTTGCATTCCTCAGTGTTAATTTTAGTGAACAATAGAAAAGGTCAAGGCAAGCAAAATCAACACATGTTTCATCGTTTGAAAAGCCTATATCTTATTGGTTAAGAGCGAAATCGTTCCAGAACGTTGTTGTATGGATTGCTGTAGCGTATCTACAAAAGGTGGTTTTTGAGTCGCATAATTTTAGCTTCGATTTGAAGAAAAAGTTTCTGACTAAAGTATGAGCGGACTGTTGCTTTAAATGGAAACGGCAGTTATGGGTGAAACAACTAGATTCAGGAAAAAACAGTTATTCCGTGCATTCAAAACACTCAAGAAGAAAAGGTGAACCAAGTAATGGACAGTCATCGCTTCATTGTGCGATAGAGATGGTATTAACTTTTTTTTTCTGAAAACCCTTTTATTCATGACTCAACAAGGATGGAATAAAAAATTGTTCTGGAAAACATTGTCTTAGGCGAATTGTTCTTCACCCCCATTCGAAGGCTGTCAAGGTTAATCGCAGTTCAAATATGTTAGTGAAAATCTTAGAACATATACTAGACAACAGACAACACTCGACCATTCGACTCCACGATTCTTCCTGCCTTACCGTGTGCTTCAAAAACCTGGTTGCTGTATAAGCAGGATGAAAGATCACTCAGTGTTATCGAACGTGCAGTCGAAACGTCGATACTGATAGTCTCCTGAATCACACATGTGAGAAAATGGATCTGAAGCTCAAATCTACGCGAATGATCAGAAATCAAAGACGCCGTTCCATACACCAAACTATCGAAGACGAGATAGGTCGGACACGTAATGCACAAGAACGACAACTGATGGACAAGAGCCTATAAGAAAGGTATGCTGCTCAACGAATCCCAGGAGCGAGCAAAACCGTAAAACCGTCTGGCCTACTCTTCTACGCTGTGGGCAAAAATGGAAGACTGACTCGAGCTCGATGGAGTCGTTCGATGATCAATAAGTTAGCAGATGATAGAGGTAAATTTTCTGTGAAAAAAGATTCGGAATCCGCTTCGGCACTGAGAACGTCCGAAAACGTTCATATTAGGTTCTTTAGTAATGGAATGCCGGAGAATGTCATGGTTATTTTTTCTAATCCCCAGCTTTCGGGGACTGCTACGGACCTCTGCTAGGTGCGAACATGGACTTTTTCGGCCAATTCATGAGGACCATTTTAAACTGAGTGTCTTGCGATTAAAGCGTCCGCAATAAAAGCCTTATGCATCGCCGTGGCTTTTTACTTAAGGAAGCGCTACTCGAAAAAAATTATGGAGTACTTCAGGAAGAGAACAAAAACAGGAAGTGTGCAAGAGATTGCCACTCGGTATTTCTTCTTATGAAAGAGGATAAAAGACTAATCTGTGTGGTTTCTGCTTCGCTGAGACGACCATATGAATGCTTCAAATGTTCTGAAGAGGTTAAAACACTCGTACGCAGCTCAACCGAAAACATAGTAACTATAGTGGTTTTCTCCATCGGTTGAGATTCTCCAGCCACGTGAGGTATCGCGTTAAACATTGCGTTTGTGTAACGGCTGCAAAATCAACGCTGATTTGCTCACTTCTTCCAACTTTCGTAGAATGATCACCAGGAAAGTTCGAAATCTTGCCTTGTTGTAATAGGTCATCAATTCGATCAATTCAGCATTTCAAGTTTTATAGTACTACATATTTCAACGCTAAAGTGGTTTTTCGAAAGAAGTTCTGCTGGCCTAATAGAAAAGAAACTGCTCAGAAGTTGGTTTGATATTGGATTTTGGAGAACTGTTTACTGATATCAGCACCTCAAGAGAGTCGAAAGTAGGAAAAACGTTTCTTTCACTATGCGAGTTCCATTACTGTAGCAATCGAATTAGTGTGCAAAGCTTAAGGTTCACTCATTTCCCAATGTGTTAGCGAGTTTCCAACTTTGGGAAAGGGAATAATTTCCTTTTTTTCTGTTTCGCCGATGACAAATCGAAACCACCGGCAGCGCCATCAGCTCTATGTAGAAAATTTTATGAACGATGAATAGAGCTGAATAAGCAGTTCCGTGTCGTTTTGATTGAATCGCTGAGAAACGAACGATTCCGCCACTGTATTTTCACTGCGCTTTCAATACGAGATTGCACGTAGTCGGAGAATCCGAGCCAATAGGGAAAAACATCACATTTACCATGTTTTCAGCTGAGAATAGTGCGAGTGCTTGACATCTCTCTGGAAGTATTTTAGGATTCGAACGGCCGCATCAAAAACAAAAACTGCGCAGACTGCCACGTTGTTCCTTTCCATAACAACAACCACAGGCTTTTTTCCACTCTTCCTGCTTTGTTCTGTCCTTTAAGCACTCAGTGATCTTTCTATTCAACATGCCTTCCACTGAAAGCGACAACAATGAATGAAAGCTTTCATAACGGATACTTTCAATCAGAACAACAAAAATTAAAAACGGTCCACTTTAGTTGGTCGAGATAAGCTCGTATTTACTCCCGCTATAGACCTGTATTACTTTCTCATGGTTGGAGATTTGTGAAAGTAACCATTGCATCTGGCGGGATTTTGTTACCACACAACCTGATACGGACCCCTTAAGACGTCATGCGTGCCGAAGCGAATTTCGAACCATTTTTAGAGACAAATACCTTACAGATTTACATCGAAAAACGCTTTGTTACCATCCATCAATGCCCATTTTAGTAAACAGTGGAAAGAGGGAGTCTCGGCTCAAGGAAAAGTAAGAATGTTTCATCTTTTGAAAGCTATTTCATCAAAGATCGTGAGTGTGATCGTTTCAGATCGTTATGCTATGTTGCTTGTTACAAGCTTTCTGCAAAAAGTGCTTTTGGAGATACCAATTTTGTTCAGATTGTAAAAGAAATTCGGGCTTGAACTTGAGCGTTCCCTTGTGTCAGGTCCGGAATTACTACTAGATTAGATAAAATTAACCACTCTTTGCATTCAAGACGCTGTAGAAGAAGGAGAACCAAGTGCTGTCCACTCGTTGCTTCAATATTTGTAGGGTAGCAAGTGCCACTACGACAACAAACAAGGACCGGAGAGTAATGTTGTGCAATCTCGGTCGATTACCTACTAGCAATAGAAAGTTTGACCTGTTTAGGAGTATTCATAGCAAAACTAGGCTGTCAAGGACGTACAATATTCTTTTTGAAAAGACGCTTTAACAGAAATATTGTTGCCTATAAAAAAGACATTACTATGCCGAAAATTGGATTTTTAGACACTGTGGCCTAAGCAGGTTTAACAAAAGTGATTAGAATTTCGCTTACATCCATGTCAACCCATTATAACTACATTATTTTCACTAGTAGCCCATAGAAGTTGCATTACTAAATCCATTTATTTCAAAGCAGTTCTAGACGGGATGAAGTGACACTTCTCAAGAATCTGCCCCGGAGCGAACTATTGAAAACCTTACAAAAACCGTTTTTCTTCTAACGTTGGCAAAACTAATCAATTGTATTTTTCTTAAGTGACTAAGTCAGTGCGTTGTTGATGAAGAGTTTGTTCGGATAGCATATTTCAACCTCTTCGTCATCTTCCTATAATTTATTGATAATCTGATCATTACTGTAACCTTCTATTGTTAAATATGCCCCTTGAAGAAGCATTTGTTTGTGAAGAGTGGAAGATAAGGAAGTTGAATGCTGATGAGGTGACTATAGATCAGATGTCACAGATGATAAAATTTGTATCATGTCACTCCATATAATACTATATCAAATTTTCATCGTATTGGTAATAGAGAAAGATCGTTGGTTACTGCTATTACAGAGAATATTCTCAATTGTTATAGAATATTCTCCATCTTTACATTGCTTTTCTATTCATATTCTTTATCGAACATGCATTTCGACTCGCACTGCTTATTCACCTCCAAATAGCAAAGTCCTATGCAAAAACTTTCCTAGAGCTTCCCATCTGCCGCTTTGTCTGATGAAGGTATTCACGGCTACCGTACTTTCCACTGAATCGGCCACATCAGATGGCACTGCCCTTAGAAAAAGTGCTCCCATCTGCCCCCTCAAACCATCTCTTTAAAGCATCGCTTCAAACTATCTATTCGAACTATCTCTGGACACTGTGTCTTCAAATATCCCAGGCTAAAAGTCCGCTTATCCTAGGAATATAGGTTGTCCGTTCAGCTCTCAGTTCACGTCGTTCAGTTCGTTCAGTTCTTTCAACCAGTGATTTTCCAAATCTCAACCTTTGTCTTGTATCGTTATCATTGTACTACTATTTTTGTGATTACTACCATGAACGACTATAACCCAGTGTTTTAAGGCATACGGCTGAGCAGCTAATACACCGAAATCCCACGTGCGATTACAAAAAGGTGTGCAGTCAATCAGACCATTGTTCACAGCAATATGGTATTATAATTGTGGACTTCACCGCTATTATCAACGTTTGATGGAACTCGGATTTTAAAATATTTATTTTACGCCACTAATCGGCAAACGAAGCACCGGCTGCTACGGGACACGAGGCAGTCCCACACTCTATCACATTCTAGTCGGTGATCGAGCAACACCTGTCCCTGCATAACAGGCAGCGAAGAGTGAAATTCTCCGTTCCAGCGATGCTCCTTCTAATGGATTCGACTCGGTGCGACAACGAACACTCATTTCGCGACAACGACCAGATGCGGACTAATCAGCGCGATTCCGATGAATGCAAAGGCAAAGAAAGCATTAGCCCAATAAAATTTTCATACCAATTTCGTGTCAGCTCAGTCGTACAGAAAATTATTGATTTTCATAGTGACTAATGTTGTTAGCTGCTGTGGTTAGCATATTGGCTGCACGGTTCCGAGGTCGTCGTGTCTAGAAATATCCAGAAGTCTCTGTAGAATTGCCCAAAATTACCACGAAGTACTGTTTGTTAATTTGCTTTCATGTGCGAAAGAGTCGCGTGAAAGCAAGTAAAAAGAGCTTTGGCTTTTTGCCAACGGTTTGCAGGTCGTAATACTTCTTATTCCATTTAAAATTCCGCTGAGAGCTTTGAAGTTTAAATCTGAAAGCAGTCTTTTTTCGCAAACACAGTACTCCTGTAGTGGGCACGTCTTTAGTTTAACATTCAAAATAGTACACATTAAAGGTGTAGACTCGAAAGGGTGGCGCGGAGTCGGGTCTTCTTCGACGATCTTGAAGGTTCTCCAAGCCGCTCTATTCCTTTTGCTCTACTTAGCACCTGTGACGTTCATCATGTCAATTTCCCAACCTAGATAGAGGTAGCTGGAGCATTCGGAGATATTTGCACCATTGAGCGTGAATGGGGCATACGAAACCGATTCATTCCCCATGAAGATCTTTTTTTGTGAGATTTAGTCGAAGATCAACCTTTTCTAAAGGCCTTGTCAAAGTCAGCAAATATTCGCCCCGCACTGCTAACATTTGATGTTTTAAGAACGACGTCACCAGCAAAGCGAAGATGGTGTAATTGTCGACCACCGATTTTCATTCCCGTGTTGTCCCACACCAGTGTTCGCATGACGTTTTTGAATGTGGCGCTGAATAATTTTTTGCTAAATGGTATCGCCTTGCCTAACCCCTCTTCTGACTTCGATAAGAAATCGCTGCACAATGGTGATGTGCGGTTGCAAAATTTTTTATATAACTCACGAAAAATCTTTATAAACTGAGTAGGGACGCCCTCGCTGTTCAGGGCTTCCACGACTACTTCTATCTCAGCTGAGTCAAAAGCTGTGCTTTAATAGAAAGAGTGAGAGAGAGCGGTCTCTTGTACTAATAGCAATAAATCCCAGTTTATGGTGGTTTCCGGGCTTCGTTTTTTGAATCTAGCAGTTTTTTCTCGTTTGCGCGAGTGAAATGAAATCTTGCACGGAGAAGGCAATGGTCTGATCCTTCGATTCGATTCCAACCTTCGATTCGATTTTAAGCTTCGATTTACCATGCCTGGTACCAACAAACGAAGTATTATTCCAGTCGTAATGGAATCGTAATCACGGTCTTTATGGTTATTTTCTGTTTGTACGCACGAAAACTATAACTTTTCAAGTTCGGTATAGTTTCCCAGCTGCAGAAGTTCTGCTTTGAAATGTTATGGAGACTTCTAATTAGAGGTGTTCCTATAACAGTAGGGCGCCTGTGGCGCAGTGGTTGGCGGCGCCACTGTGACACACACGTGGAATCGATTCCCGCACCCATGGTCCACCAAACCTTCGTCGGTCCGGGGTCGGCAAACTGGTTGCAAACTTGTTCGGGAGAATAGCAGCACTTACTCTATACATAGGTAGCCAGCTGGAGTCGTTGTAAAGGCCAGATACGCATTCAATCACCTACAAACGATACTTAATGAAGTCGAGTGCATGGCGCATCCCCTTAGGGATTGATCAACGCCGAGAGCTTTATCCCTTTTTCATTATCCTCTCAACAGTTCTCGATTTCACTTGGTATAAGAGATTTCCTTAAACAATCATGCAATTCTTTGTTTTCTCCTTAATTTAAGGCGTCTCACTAGTTTAATTTGATGCGGTGTCAATAGTTTTTATCCACACATGGCAATCGAAGAACACAAAAGAAGTCTGAAGTATGTTCCGAGGTCTCCGGCAAAAAGGCTTTCCGTGAATTGTGCTCTCAAGTTCATGATGGACCCCCAAAAAGCGTTCGTTTGCTTTTAAAATTCTTATGCATCTACTGACTTTATGGAAACTCTATTGAAATGTTAAAGTCACTTCGACATTCTTGGCCTCCACAGTTTTAAAACAGGAAGGATGCATCGCTAAATATACGTAGTGAAAGTAGTAGTCCTTTTTTCAGACTGCCCTCTCTTCAAAGCCATTTGCAGCGTTCTTCTTTAAGTTTCATATTAATTTTTCAGCCGTCCTCCCACCTTCTCTAGAACTTCTTTAAATGACCAACCTTCCCCCAAAGCTAGAAGTAGGAACCAGTTTCCTCCAGTATTTTTCGTTCGCTTGAAATATTTTTGGTTTCTTCGTTAAACAATATAACTGTGGTGGAATTCAGTGCTTACGGAGAAAACAAGTGGTTCAGATTTTCTACCATGACCTTCAAGTTTCTCTATAAGAAATGCTTCCTGTTGATTTGGCGATTATGAGATTCAGCTGCTCACTTGGAACAATTGATTCAAAATGGAAGCAGAGTAGTATTTCGAAGACTGCAAAGGGGAAAACCTCTAGATTCTGTAATGGTTATTGAACTCGTTCTATGTTGTTCTTCTTTCCTCAGTAGGCTGTTCTATTGCTGTTCCGCTTGTTTTGCCTGGAACTGTGAGGTAGCCAAGTGAGGATATTATGAGCACAAAACTACAAAACGTCACTGATCGTTGACTGTTGGAAGAATGTTCATTATTTTCCATTAACTTCCTTTCCTTTAATGAGCCCTTTCTGTGATGGCAGCGAGTTTTCCTTCGGCCGTGCATGTGGGTGATGTCGAGGCAGGTAGGCGGCGTAGGACTCGATGGCGTGTTCCGAGGTAGCCGGAAGAGGATTAGCGCCGTGCAAAAGCAGTTCTTTACTTATTCTGATATACAAATGGATTCAGAGGACTGGCTTCAGTTTTTTAAGGATTGGTTTACTTTTGATCTTCTGCTGCTTTTATTAACGTAATTCATCGCCTACGGAAAAATGCCAGATTTCAAGTGAACGCTTTACAATAGATTCTGATTCTTTCGATCTAATAGATTCTTCTAACAGATTCTGATGGATTCTTAGACTTAGTTTTAACAACAAACGAATACATAGATTTATTCCGTGAAAAACAATTTATTGGTAGAACCTAACACTGCAATAACCAAAGAAAACGAATCACAACGCCGTTTTCAAAACCTCCGTTAACACCACTATTTATCAAAACCCAGGAAGACCGGAACGAAGAATGTAGGACAGCCTAGAAATAATACCATAAAAGGGCTTCACACCAACAAAAAATGTGGACTTTTGAAATCTTTCCGGCTGTATTTCAAGCTGACAGTGACAGTCGCAGACGAAAAGGCCGTTCCTAAGCGGGATGTTAGAAGACCAAGAACTCTGTTCAGGACAGACTGCCACTGCTGTGTTGTCCAGGTGGACAGGATAATGTTTCTGATCTGAAAAATTCCAGCATTTCGAACTATAAGCTGCTTCAAAACAACTTGCTTAAACTTCCAACCGTGATAGTTCCATTGATGGTCAAATGTTGACTCGGCACCGCTATTGCTTGCGATTGCTCCTCCCACAAGTTGGCACATTTGAACCATGTTGTTCATGAGAGGACACACGGCGCTCACTGTATCTCCGGTGACGAAGCAACTCTCTCTCATATTGCCGGCCGCTGCTAAATTTCCATTTTTCAAAAGTGTGAAATTGATTAAAAACCAGTAATTTCTCAAATAGTCTATTTATAATACTACCTTGCGCTATACGTTATACTGCAAGTTTAAATGCTAGTCAAGGTTATGTTTCAAGTGAATAACCAGCCCAGATTTACTAACTGATTAGTTTCCCATTTTAACATTTCATTTGCTTCAAGAAACACACATAAATAAAGTAATAGCATTGTGTTTTACAATGTGGCTAATAAAGCAGTAGTTATTAATGCACTCACGATTTAGCATAGCTGCTGGCATTGCATTAACAAGAACCGCTGCGCATCCAAGTGGTTGGTAGTTGATCTGAACCCTGTATCTGGTTCAAAATTGCCGCTGTCACGAAATCTGTTAGACCCGCTCGGCGTCCGTTTTCTTCCAGAACTTCCCTGATCTGAACAGAAATCACGCTATGGAGGCGATCTTTCATAGAATAGGTCATGGATTGCTTGAAATTTTCATGGATTATGAATCCCGAGGTTTTATCAGTCCAGAACGTTTTCTCTCTTACCGAATCACTGACTAGATTTTGTACCAACGCTCTGGCCGCCTGCTCGCTCGTGGACAGAAAAGGAAGTTGTCCTCTTTACGGCTACTGCGGCACTGTAACTTCGGCCATTTTCATCTGTCACAACCTCTGCAATAATCATTGGAATCGACACTGTTATAAATGGAACTGCGAAACAGAAAATGGCTTCCTGCTGAATACCATTTATT
This sequence comes from Angiostrongylus vasorum, assembly GCA_018806985.1. Taxonomy (NCBI): domain Eukaryota; kingdom Metazoa; phylum Nematoda; class Chromadorea; order Rhabditida; family Metastrongylidae; genus Angiostrongylus; species Angiostrongylus vasorum. The sequence continues at coordinate 111,752 of JADANN010000147.1, read as the reverse complement.
ATCAGAAATGAAGAGTTCCTTGTTTGTGACATCATTAGTTCGTTTTATATGGTTCAAATGTTGCGAATGACTGTTTTGAAACAAAAAAACGAATAAGGAGGGTTGTTCTAGCTATGATACCATACTTTGTTGTCCTGGTGTGGGACCGCATGCCAACACTTAGGATGAATGGAAGAAAAGAACTAGAAGCGACGTCGCAGTAGTGGCCATGAATTTGTCCTGCCGATCCATTTTTCACTTGACAGTTCTAAACAGACACCCAATTTATGACTTATTTTCATAAAAAAAGAAAGATACACAGCCGCCAAGACTCTTGAATATTAGTGGAGGTAAATCTGGGAGAAATAAATAGGATATGTTCGCCGTAGGAAAAATCTTTCTGTGGAAAGATGGCTCAATCCTCCGTTGCCTTTAAAGAGCTCTTACGAATTGTAAGCGAGAACTGGACGGTTATCATGGGGCGATTTAAAGAATTGCGTGAGAAACTTGCCGTAGTCATGGTATCTTTACTAAAATCAGGAAAGAATTCCTTTCAGGAGAAGATAAACTGATCCCTAGCCCTTAGTTTGTGAACTTCAAGAGAAATTTCTTTTATTGTGGTTTTTCACTTTAACTCTTCGTCTCGCAGCAAATCCTTCCTGAAGGTGTTCAGAGAGAATTACGCCATGGCAAGAATTCCAACTTTATCTTGTTCTTTTTATCTAAGATTGCAGTATTTTCGCGATTACCAACACTGGGAAAGAACCGGTGGAGTTCGTGATTTTGATATGGTTGGAACTAATATTATCAATAACAGTATGCTAATAATCAATTGATGTAATGTGGCTAACACCTACAGATCACTCTGTGCTGCCAAATTGTGTCAAACGCGCTTTGAGTAAGCTATGGCACATCTCTCAATCGTCAAAGAATGAATAACCGAAATAAAGATTTGCATTTTGATTACAGCCGTTTTACCGCCAATTTAACTGTCCAGTTTATGGGTCAACTGTTAATAAACGTTTGTGGTACCACCCAACTTCTACCAGATGTGACTGAAGCAGACACGATTAACTTGACCCTAGGTATATTCTCCTGTCGCCTTAGTTTTCAATAATCTCCATTGTCTATCAGAGTCCCTTTTTCGATTGTAATATAGGCCTCTACCTTTTCGTATCAAGCTCTCATGTCATGTTTTTGCTGGGGTTTAACAAGGCGCGACCTGCTGGTAGCGCTCCTGACCTTGCATTAGTAAAACATACTCTTAACTAAGCCTTCAAATGGAATGTCGAAGTCCACAGCTTAGTACCTAAGCTAGCTTTATCGTAGTTTGCCCCTAGTACACTCTCCCGTCGCCATGTTTCTATGGGTTAGAATTTGTGATGGGGCAGTGGTTTGAGAAACTTTTCGAAACACTCATAACGATTTACAATTTGGACGTTGATGTGCTTAAACGCTAAACTGCGAAAATACAAATACCAGAGAAGAAACAATTGGTTGATGATGTAGATGTTAACGTTCCTGTGTCAAGACAGGCTGTTGCGACGCTGATTCCTCAGTCGTGGTCACAAATCGGACGTGATGAGATGAGAGAATCCGCCACGTTCTTCCCTCTCAGGTCTGATGTGTGCTTAGCACTTCGTTAAGTGGTTCCAGTGGTTAATGTGGCGTTCATTCTGTATTTTATACAAAACATATTCAGGGAGCGACAAATTACCAAACCACGCGGCACTACGACTGCCCCTTGCTCCGCTTCAATAGGTAGCTTCGTCGGTTTTCCACTTAAAGTAAACGAAGACCACGAAATTTCATGGCAGAATAACGGAAAAATGCTCGGAGTAGGTGATAAATTTCCTTTTACTGCTCTACATATATATATATATGGGAAAAGATAAACTGATCTAGCCCTTAGTTCCTTATCACGAGGTCATTCCAGACAATGACACCAAAAGCGCTTTGAAGTTTCTCTATCAAACATCTAACTAAGTTTGACATTGATGGATTTGAAAAGAGAATGGGACGGTTGAGGAGGAGATTGACGTGGACGTGGTGATTCCAGCGATGCAAGGGATTTGTGACCACTAAACTCGATGAATTATGCAAAAATTCAGACTTGAAGTGAACCTATAGCATGTGTCATCTTCGCTTGGCTGGACAAATCGTAATTATTAAATGCTGTTGTACACAATTACAAGAAAGAGAGGGGAAGTATATAGCAAATACCTTGCAGCTACGTTTTTATATGAATTCTCTTGTGCTACTAGAAGTGACGAATGTTTGGCTTTTACGGTGACTAACTTCTCCTCAAGGCTTGGTACCTCCAAGCACAGTATAAACCGTATCGTACAGAAGCCATAATCGCCCGTAGAGCACCCTCACTATTGTTTTCTGTAAACGCAGAAATGATCGGTTTACAAGGCGATATCGGTCCGTGTCGACATTTTTTCTTCAATAAGCAGACACGAGGTTCTTGTTATAGAATTTATTAGGATGCAACAGCTGACGTTTCGGCGGTTTCGCCTTCTTCATTTCATATCGATAGGTGCAGGAAAAATACACTGGCCTTCCTTAATGCACAAAATTCTGGATTACCGCGCTGTAGCAGCAGGAGTTTACTCTCCCGCGATTTCCGCTTTTTAATTAAACGCGGAAATTTTTTAAAAGTCTTTCTCTTTTCTCCAAAGTGCGTTACCTGGCGGAACCCCTGATGAGACCTGGAAGTATTACTAGCGCTCGCCAATCTCAAGTACTTTTGTAAGCGTTCTGTTTAGAAGCTTCAGGTGACTCTAGTTAACGTCATGTTTCGAAATTCTACGACCGGCACGTATAATGAATTTTACCAAAGGAGGTCCTTGTGAGAGATTACTGCAGACAAATGGGAGCCTGAGCGCCGAGGGCGAACGCAACGATGTTTGAAGAAGGTCACTGGGACAACAGTGAACACTGTTCCTGTGAAAGCCGACAGTAGGTGTGGGATTGTTGGCGACATGGGTGATATTTATAATTTAAAAATAAAATAGCCATAAAGTGCGACGAATTCCTCATCTGCAGCAAGTTTTCACAACGGCTGGAAAGTGAAAAGACATGTAATGATAAGATTCTATCAATGAAAGTCAAGCGAGATAACTACCATACCTGATAGGAGTAGACGGACGTTTTTACTTCCGAACTAATTTGCCCTTAAATGTGTTACCTAGTTTCGTGCTCGATCGCTTAAGTACACTCTATCAGACTGCTAACCTTAATCTAACTCTAGCACTTACAAAGCATCTCCTGCCTGAGACACAGAGGTTTCCACGAATTTGAAGAAGACCTGACAACATCGACTCCTTTTCTTTTGGCAGACTTTCTATTCATTGAGCTAATGCATTTGCCCTTGAATAACTGGACCAGGAACCTTTCTTTGTGAGATATTTGGTCTATCCAATTTAAAATTGGATCGTCAATTCGGTTGTTTCTCTTTTTCTGTTTGCTGTCTCTATCACTCGCACTTTCCATCCTTTTCAATCCTCTTCTCCTTTTTTATCCGAAGTTCCGCTTATCACAAACTGTTAACAGCGTCTGTCCTGCTACTGCTCTTCTGGATTCTCGACGCATATTCATTGAATGTTTGAAAAGATTTGCTTGATTTCTTAAGTCCTGCTTATACTATTTACTAAATGTTTGTTTTTGTAGGACTGCCATTGTCTTATTCATCTCTTTACTTATGTGACTAAATAGAGACCAACGTCCCGTCAAAGGTAGTATTTCACCCGTTTTCACAATTATTTTTATGACTACAACGATGCTGAGATATTTGCAAAACTCCGACCGCAGGTGCCTGCGTGTGGAGAACGAACGCGCTATTGTCCTTTCCGGGAGTAGCGTTCACCACCACACCATGCGGTCCTTCACATTTTGCGGCACAGATCGATAAGAACTAGCTGAGACACAGGCGAAACGAGGGACCCTGCATGGTGTGGTGGTGAACGCGCTACCCCCGGAAAGGACAATAACGCGTTCGTTCCCCACCGCAAGAACCTGCGGTCCGGAGTTTTGCAAATATCTCAGCATCGTTGTGGAGTTATATTTCGCATTGTACCCTTGCCATTAAAAAATAGTAGGCAGTAAATAAACGGTAAACATTGTGATTATTTTTATGTTTAATTAAGAGACTTTTGCTCAAACGAACTTCTATAGATTGCTAAATGCATGGTACTGACAATAGAAAACGATGATGGGTTAACACAAAGTTCCTTCTTTAATGAATACTTGACAATCCTTACGCGGCGACATCACTTGTAGAGAGGTCACACGACATGCAGATGTCGACCGCTTTATACTTTAAATGGGGGACATCTCGGCTCATAGCAAAAATTTAAACAACTAACCCAACAATACAACAACATACTTTTTTTGCACAAAACCATCTTAGCATTTCTGCGCGGATCACAGTAGTTCTTACTTTTGATTCGTAGAGTAATGGCTAAGGATTAGACATATTGCGAGTAGTACATGGTTTTTGTATTGCATTTGGCTCTTTAAAAATCTTGAACTCAGACGTGATTACCCACTGAACTTAAACATATCGTTCAGCGGAGGAAAAGAAACTAACGAGGATTCCCAAAAAAGAATGAAAGTATTTGAAAGAAAGAGGAACGTGCAGCGCAGTGGTCGGATGCGCTCCGCAATACACACAAGAGGTCGATCCCGCGCCCGTGGCTCACCAAACCTTCCATTCCTCCGGGGGTAGGCAAATTGGTAGCAGACTTGTCTGGGAGGGGTGGCAACACCGGCTGGATACATCGGTAGGCCACTGATAGTCATTGTAAACGCCAGATATGCACTCAACCACTTCCAAACGATCTTTAGTGAAGTCGAATGCATGGCGCATCCCTCAGGCATTGATCAACGCCGACAGCTCTATCCTTTTTTTTATAAACATGGAAGGAATATGCAACTATAGAAATCACATACTACAGTACAATTGGCAGAAAATGTTTGCTCGTGGTTGCTTAGACGACTACGTGAGTGGAGGGGGTGTTAACGCAACCACTCTTGTTACTTGAGGTGAAAGAGAGAATAAAGGCTTAGTCTATTATTGTACTGACATGAGGTTTTTTCAAAGTGAAAATGAAATCTTGCAACAGCCTCGTGTAATGCTAGCTCTTGTGATTCTACCCTGACTCGTATTATATATCGCATTCTAGTTTTCCGCTTTTCTTTCGTACTTTCTTTTCTTCCTTTTTACCTTCTGTAGGTCCTATTATCTGTAATGAAAAGGATGAATGGGAAGTTTATGAAAAGCATCCATCAGCGAATGAGAGGCGAGCAGCACTGATGAAGAAATTCGATTATGACGTAGAACTGTTCATGGAGAAAAATGGCTGCGGGAGAAGGTGTTGGTTTTCAAATTATCGTTTTCCTCTTCACTTTCGCATTTCCTTTTTCCCTCTATTTTTTCCTTTTCCTTTTCCTTTCTCTTTCCTTTAACTGGCGCAGTATTCTTAGCACTGTAAGCTTTTTCTTAGGTAGCAGAAAATGATGGAAGAAACGGAATACGCGGAGACAATAAGAGCATTTTAGGTATCATTATACTACTTGGTACTTTGTAGTTGGATGGCCGTCTTCACTGGTTTTGCGGTCCCCAGCATATTTTCCATTGTTCCGGAGTTTTGCTGGTTTAGCCACTGTCGTTTCCCTGGAGACCAGGGGTCACCCAGGCCAAAGTCCGCTGTAGTTCGTCACAACCACAGGCAGTAGCTACTTCTGTGGATCAGAGGGAGATTTGCTCTCATGTGACCACTTCACACTAGTTTGATACCAGAACTATTGTGGATCCTGGCAATGGCTCACATTCAGCTGGGTTTCCTTTATGGAAACGTCGAACTCATTCTAGGCTTGAGAGGGCTTACTGAGGGGGATGAACGCCCCTCGCTCTACACTGCAGCACGACACACAGGAACACTTCCCAGTAAGCCGTTGGGAGGTTCTTCATACTATGTTGTCTTTTCTTCTCTCTTCAAGTTTTTGCGAGTTCAAGGTCTTTATTATAGTTGTTTCGAAACTTCGCCCACTTTTTCTCGCATCGATTTAGTTCCTTGATCTGTCTGTGGGCTGGTTAAGCCAATCAAACACGACGGAGATGTTGACGAGAAATTGAATACTGAACGGAATAAACAAGAAGTGAAACAAACACTTCAAGTTCAAGAAGTATCTTTAGGCAACTGATTGTTATACTGAAGATTGACTGTTATGTTTACTTCGTTCCTTAACGAACCTCCATGATTGCCATTGAAAACAGCGTTTCCAGGCGAGGGGTGATAGCTCTTCTTTCTTTTTTAAATGACTTCCTTTCCTAGATTTGTGGAGTTCTTTGTGTTTTTTAATGGAAAATGGAGATACAATCATAGAAGGAAAGACTACCAGTTTTGACTTAAACTGAAAAAGGATAAGCTCCTCGGCGTTGACCAATCTCTCAGTGATGCCTCTATGTATTCGACTTCATCAAGCATTGCTCGTGAGGTGATTGAATGCACATCTGGCCTTTCCACGATTCGCGGTGGTCCACCGGATGTGTCGAGCCAGTGATGCTATCCCTCCCAGACAAGTCTGGCACCAATTTGCCGTCTCCGGAGTGACGGAAGACTTGCGGACCATAAGCGATGCCATGTGGGCGACTGAAGCAACTAATCAACTTTCCAACGAGTGCCTCACAAAATTGACAACCAACTCTCAACGCGTCAAGACAGGCTGTTGCGACGCTGATTCCTCAGTCGTGGTCACAAATCGGACGTGATGAGATGAGAGAATCCGCCACATTCTTTCATCTCAGGTCTGATGTGTGCTTAGCACTTCGTAAAATGGTTCCAGTGGTTAATGTAGCGTTCACTCTGTATTTTATACAAAACATATTCAGGAAGCGGCAAATTACCAAACCACGCGGCACTACGACTGCCCTTTGCTCCGCTTCAATAGGTAGCTTCGTCGGTTTTCCACTTAAAGTGAAACGAAGACCACGAAATTTCATGGCAGAAGGGCGGAAAAATGCTAGGAGTAGGTGATAAATTTCCTTTTACTGCTCTACATATATATTTTCTTGGTTTTACTCTTATTATTTGATTTCTTATAGCTACTGAACCCTACCCTCCCACCGCTTTACCGTCTCATCGTGGCTGCGAGATGTTCCTGGGTGTCGGACTGCGATGTACAGCGGGGTAACTTATCCCACTGGCAGGATCTCCCAAGCTGAGAAGGAGCCCGGCGTTTCGATCTGGAAGCCTGGCTAAGAATCAGGTTCCACCACCGTCGTGGCATCAAATTAGTCGCATGGTGGTAACTCTCTTTCTTATCCACAAGGCCTGGCGACTGCCTATGGTGGTGACGACCTGGGGCAGACTTAGGCTGGGCTAACCTCGGGACAGCAAAGAACCACTGTGGCTAAACCAGCTAAACTCCGAAAATTGGAGATTATGCTAGAGCCCGCACAACCAGTGAAGACATGTCATCCAAGTATCCAAGTATTTCCACTTCAATTTCGTGCGAATTTTCTATCCTAAGCAAGTTCAAGGCAAAAGATAAGTAACATTCTAGAGAAAACTTTCTTTTTTACTATGAGAACGATAGTTTCTTCTGCAAGCCTGTCAGTTCCTCAGGTGCTCAAAAGCAGTAATAGATGAAGAGTTTGCATTGTGTTAATGTGTATTTGTTAAATTTTCCGTCATGGCATCTGAGCTCTTGTAGGAGATCTTGAGATACCTCCGATCGAAATTTGACTTTGAAGAGTACTTTGCATGTACATTTAGAACGTGATTGAAGAACCGATGTTAGCTGCAGTGGAGGTCGCCATGAAATTGCAATTGTTCATCAGTATGAGCCCCCCGCTTCGAGGAGGGCTTTTGGCACAGTTTTTTCTTCTCATGATCTCAGCGGAAAATGATGATTTAACTTCTGTAATGCTGAAAAGGTTAAGGTGTGAGTATAGCTATTGCCTCAGCTTAACTGGGTTCATTGCCGATTTCGGCTCTCCAGATCAATCCCATTGACGGAGTGATTGCTGATGGCAAGTGACCGATAGAACTAGCTGAAAGAGAGGCGAAACGAAAGACCCGCATGGTGTGGTGAGTGAACGCCCTTGCTCCCGAAAAGGACAATAGCTCGTTCGTTCCCCCACCACAGACGTGTGCGGTCCGGAGCTTTGCAAATATCTCAGCATTACAGAAGTTATTGTTCGCAACATACCTTGTCATTAAAAAGAATAGGCAGTAAATAAAAAGGGGTTACGAATGATGATATAGTTGAGGAGCAGTGGTCTCATTCCCATTTTCCATTAGCACGCACCACATTTCCCTCGCAAATAAAATAGTACTTTTTACCCATAAAATAGTGAGTTCTATTTCCTAAAACGTCGTGCAAAACTATGCAGAAGTGAATAAACTGCATCCAAGTCCTGCAGGGACAGGATGAACACATGGTCGTTGTGGAACCCGGCTACATAGGATGTGAAATCCGTGAGAAAACAACTAGTGACCCGCAGTTTGATGTCTATATGGATCATTGCTTCCTAATAGTTGCAACGAATGTTCACTCGGCGGTGCCGAAATATCAGGTTTTGCCTGGCACCAACAAACCAAAATACTATTCGAATCGTACTGAAATCGTGACCATAGTTTTTTGACTATTGCTTGTTCCTACACACGAAAACGATAATTTTTAGTTTCGGTGTAGTTTTCCAGCTGCAGAAGTTCTGCTTTAAAAATGTTATGGAGACTTCAAATATACGGTGTTCCCCTAACAATTCTCGATTTGACTTGATTTAGAAGATTTACATCAGTAATCTCGTAATTCATTGTTTTTCTATTCTTTAAATAAAGGCGCCTCAGCAGATCAATTTGATACAATGTGAATAGCTTTCATACACATATGGTAATCGAAAAATACTGTAGATCCCTCTGCAGTCAGTTTGAAGGTCTCCGACAGAACCACTTTCCGTGAGTCGTGATTTGCTCAAAGTTTAAAATTCCACTAAATATCCGTAATGATATCAATAATCTTTTTTTTCAGACTGTCCTCTCTTCACCTCGCAACAGTTTACCGCCTCATCGCGTGGCTGGGAGGTGGTGACGTGCTGGGGCAGACTTTGGCCAGGCTGACCTCGGGAATCCAGGGAACCACAATGGCTTAAACAGCAAATCTCCGAGAAATGGCGATTACGCTGGGGCCCGCACAACTAGTGAGGACGGGCCGTGCAAGTGTCAAGTAAGTAAGTTAGTCCTCTCTTCAAAGCGATTTGCAGGCTTTTTTGTTCCAGTTTCATATTAATTCTTCAATCGTTCGCTCACCTGCTCTAGAACTTTTTGAAACGACGAACGTTCGTCAAAGCTAGAAGTATAAACGAGTTGCCTTCAGCTTTTCTGGTGGACTTGAAATAATTCCTGGTTTCTTTGCTAATCATCATAACTGTTGTGGAATTCAGTGCTTAAGAAAAAAGCAAATGCCTCGGATTTCCTACCATGCCCTTTAAGTTCCCTACAAAAAATGGGTCACATTGATTCAACGATTATTGGATCCAGCTGCTCACTTGGAACAGTTTTTTTCAGATGAAAGCTAAGTGTGGTTTAGATTCATGTCTTTGCCTGGAAATGGGGAAGTAACCATGGGAAGACACTATGAGTCCATAACTACAAAACATCACTGATCGTTGACTGTTGGAAGAGTGTTCGTTTAATTTTCAATTAAACTCCTTTCCTTTAATGAGCCATTTCTGTGATGGCAGCGAGATTTCTTCCGGCTGCGCATTCGGATGACCTTGAGGTAGATAGGTACATGGCTAGATGACGCCTTCTGAGGTAGCGGGAAGAGGACTAGCGCGGACCAAAAGCAATCGTTCTCTTATTCTCAGACACAAATGGACTGCTGTCTCCACTGTTTCAAGAGTTGATTTACCTTAGATCTTTTGCTGTTGTTATTAATTCTCGATATTCTTATTGAGCAAACACTTGATGATACCTGATGGTATCACCTGGTAATCCTGCATGAACCAATCCGTCATCATTCAAGGTTAGAACCATCATCAGCTGTGTAGATGGCCCAACGGATAGAATAACCTGGTTTCTAGGCCAAACACTTGCCCAGGTGCTTAACCATATTCCAGCTCAGATCACGATCACGCAAATGTTCCTAGAACGTCTACGTAACGCGTCTCCTAATAACTCGTGCGTGATGGAGTCCTGCTTCGAAGTTTCCGCGCGTTGCACGAACGTGTCGAATGACTCCGCAATGCAAGCCATCCTCGAATTTCTTGTTGAACATGAAGGAGAAATAAATATGCATGGCTTGTCTATTCAGCAACTCATGGCCCTCTTAAAAGAGTACCTGAACTGCTCGATTTTTTAAATGGTCTGGAAATACTATGCGCAAATGAGAGGGCTGGCAATGGGACAGCGATTGGCACAAAGTCTCGCCATTGCATTTATGTCTAAAATAGAAGCCGCCATTATTGTTCTCCGGCCGGTACTCTACTGTAGCTATACAGATGACTGTTTTGTCATCTCCTCTACCGAGAAGGAGATGGACAAATGTTTTGAAATTGTCGGATGAGCAGTCTGAGTGGATTAGATTCATCCGAGAGAAACCAAAAGAAAATTGGCTTTTATTTCTTAGCGTTTAGATCAACTTATCAGATAACGGTTACATGACAAAATGGTGCCGAAAACCAAGAAACAAGAATATCTTCGTTCATTTCCTCTCTTTCCACCCTTCATACACAAACAGGGAGCTTAAAAGAAACACGTTTCGAACAGCCACCTCTGTGTGCACGGTGAGTGAACTAAACGAGGAATCGCGCAACCTATCTCGGCAAGTAGCCATCTCCAACGGCTGTGAAATAGTAACCCCACGAGATAAGTTTAGAAGGAGAGCGACGCCCTCAAAACGAAATACTTGGCCAAAAAGAAAATCCCGTTTGTGTTGCCCTTCATTAGCGATTAAGTAAGTTTAGCTATTGAACGATGCTTAAGAAGGGCAGGTCTAGAAGAATCGGTAACGATAGCTGAACTACCACCCGATACTCTTCCACGTCAATTAGTTCGTACCCCTCCTTTATGACCGTCTATGCGAAACACAAAGTTGCCCAAGTTACCCTTACGGCAGGGAACGCTGACTTTATGAGTTTAGGAACGATATACCTAATCTCTTGTAATACTTTCAGAGATGAATATATTGGCGAAACGGGCAGACCTTTAGGTATACGCATAAAAGAACACTTAGATGGCAAACGAAAAGCCAGACTGAGTACCCCACTAGGGACGCCTAGGATACAAAAGCATAGCACAGAATGCCAAAAACACCAACGCGCAAACTTCTGAACGCTTTTTGGATAAATACCAGGAACCCTGGAATGAACAGCAGGGAGGAATGCCCGGAGATCAGACTTGATCTCGCCCCGTACCTTCGCACCGACTTTTGATGTGCTGCATTTGTCGACCATATCCGACTCTGGTCAGCTGTTCTTCCTCAGTGGAAGGCACTCAAAAAAAACCGTGGGGTTTTTTGAGAATCTGTTGAACATGTGGTTGTGATTTAGATTTTCATCTTTCTCTATGTGTTATTGGAGCGTTTGACATAGTAAATTGCCTGTTAATATACCCTTCCGGGCTCTGAAGAAGACGAAATCTGCCGAAACGTCAGCTTCAACGGAATGAAGAATAAACTAACACCGCGCGTTTGCTCAATAAGAATATCGAGAACTATTTGATCAATGCCGAGGTTAATAGAAAAGTCGGTCGTGGGAATTACTAGAAGACGTACCAGCTGTTATCAATGTAATTCATCGCCTGAAGGCGCTAGATTTCGAGTGAATTCCTTCTAATTGGTTCTGATTCTTTAGATTTAATAGGCTATTCAGAAAGATTCTAATGGATTCTTATACTTACTTTCAACAACAAATGAGTGCATAGATTTATTCTATGAAGAATAATCTAATGGTGGGAACCCAACACTGCAGTAACCAAGCAAACACGAATCATAACGACGTTTCAAAACCTCCATTAACACTACTGTTTACTAAAACCAAGGAAAACCGGAACAAATAATGCTGAAAAGCTTACAAAGAACGTTACAAAAGAGCTTCACACCAACAAAAAAAGCAGACCTTCGAAATCTTTCCGCCTGCATTTCAAGTAACAGTGACAGTCGCAGAGGAAAAGGCCGTTCCCAAACGGGATGTTAGAAGGCGAAGAACTCTGTTCAGGACAGACTGCCACTGCTGTGTGGTCCACGTAGACAGGACTATGTTTCTGATCTGAAAACTTTCAGCATTTCGAACTATAAGCTGCTTCAAATCAACTTGTCAAAACTACTAACTCCGATCGTTCCATTTATGGTCAAATGTTGGCTCGGCACCGCTATTGCTTGCAAATTTCCTCCCATAAGTTGGCACATTTTGAACCATATTATTGTTATCATCGAGGGGACACACAGCGCTCACTGTATCTCCGGTGACGAAGCAACTCTCTCTCATATTCACTACCGCTGCAAAGTTTTCAATTTTCAAAATTGCAAAGTTGATTGAAAACCAATGGTTTCTCGAATAATTTACTTGTAATATTACCTTTGCGCTGTCAAATTTCAAATGTTAGTCAAGGTAGTATTTGAACTGAATAACCAGGCCCAGATTTACTTACTGACTAGCTCCCTGACTTTGTAATTTTTCATTTGTTTTAAGAAACACGCATAAATAGAGTCATAAGATTGTATTTTTTTTTGTTTCTTTGTTTTTTTTGTGTTTCATGAATGGTTGAGAACCACGTGATACCAATGTGACGCCAAACAAAAGCGATAATTAGTACACTCACGTGCCAGTTGCATATTCGGCATTGCATTAACCAAAACCGTCGCGCATCCAAGTGGTTCGTAGTTGATCTGAACCTGTATTTGGTTTCAAAATCGCCGCTGTCACGAAATCTGGTAGACCCGCTCGGCGTCCGTTTTCTTCCAGAACTTCCCTGATCTGAACAAAAATCACGCTGTGGAGGCGATCTTTCATAGAATAGGTCATGGATTGCTTGAAATTTTCATGGATTATTAATCCGAGGTTTTATTAGTCCAGAATGGTTTTCTCTCTTACCGAATCACTGACTAGATTTTTGTACCAACGCTCTAGCCGCCTGCTCGCTCGTGGACAGAAAAGGGAACTTGTGCTCTAACGGCTATTGCGGCACTGTAGGCCAGACGTGTTGGCAAATTGAAATTGGTAATAGCAAACGTTCGGTTTGTCACTGCAAGTAAATTTGTCAGTCTCTAGCAATATTATGGCTTTTCAGTACACATTAACTTTGGTTATTTTATTTCTCATAGCCTCTACAATAATCACTGGAATCGACGCTGCTATAAATGGAGCTGTGAAACACAGAGTAGCTTCCTGCGTAATACCACTCATGCTCAGAAATTTAAAAAGTTCCTTAATTGTGAACCCATTGGCTTGCTTTTGTATGGATCAAATGCTAAATAATTGGTTCGAAGTGAAAGAAAACGAGTGAAGAAGGTTGTTCTAACAATGATACCATACTTTGTTGTCCTGGAGCTGGGGACACATGCTGACACGGGAGATGAGCAGGAGAAAAGAACCAGAAGCGATGTCGCTGTGATGGCCATGAATTTGTCTCGCTGATCCATTTTGATTAGAGAGTTCTGAACAAAGAGCTATGTCGTGATTTTCTTTCATAAAGGAGAAAAAATCACGGCACCGTACACTCCTGGAGTTTGAGAAGGGAAAAATCTGAGAGGAGTAAATGGGAGATTTTTCGCTGTAGAAAAGCCTTCCTATGAAATAAACGTTCAATCCTGAATTGCTTTTTAAAGAGCTCTTATGAATGCAAACGAGAAACGAACGGTTTCTTGCGCCAATTTGAAAAATTGCATGAGAAAATTTGCTGTAGTCATGGAATCTTTACTGGAACCAGGAAAGAATTCCAGGCAAAAAAGTGATAAACCGATGCGTAGCCTTCAGGTTCTGACGTTCAAGAGAAATTCCTTTTATTGCGAGTTTTAACTTTAACACCTCGTCTCGTAGCAAATCCTTCCTGAGGACGAGAAATGCGCCATGGCAAGAATTTCAACTACATCTAGTTCTTTTTACCCAAATTTGCAATGTTTTCGCAATTTAGAGCACTGAGAATCGGCGGGTGGGACTCTGTTCAAATTGAATCAATATTAGGCACAGTTATTAATGTAATTAGTATAAATTTACAAAACCCACAATTGGTTTTTTCTTCAGCTATTGAATTTTATAACTGTTTCTTTCTTCTAAACTAATGAGGAAGTCTATTGAAGAACACTTGCACCATTTTTTAAAAAGAAGCCAATCGGAACTTCCACAGAAAAAAGAACGAAAGCTTCACCAGCTGTAGAATGAAGCATGGGATTGATATTTTCAGACTTTTAAAGCATCACTAAGACTCCAGCAGTTGAATCGTCACCAAATCACAAGCTTTTCACAAAATCGGGTTCTATTGAGGAAGAGTTTCGGCTTCGCTTCTACTTCCCTTGGTCTGTTCGAAAAAATGAAGATCTTGCAGAAGCAGCTACGTTCACAGTTTGATTTCCTTATCCAGCACTGAACAGCTTTTCAAATTCCAGACGGTGAAACTAGAGCGCTTTGAAGTTTCTCCATCAAAAATTCCAACTTTGGCGTTGATCGCATTGAAACGAGAATGGGATGGTTGAGGAGGTTTGAGACGGACGTGATGATTCCACTAGGCAAGAATTTCTGAGTACTACTTTTTGTGCAAAAGTTAAGCTGAAAGTGAGCTTTTATAGCATGCGTGTGATATTAGCTCAGCTGGGACACAACGTAACTATTAAATACTGCTGTACACAATAAAAAAGCGGTGAGGAAGTTTGTAGCTGTTATCTTGCAGGTGCATTTTTATATGATTTCTCGTGTACTACCAATAGTAAAGAATGTTTAGCTCGTACGATGACTAACTACTCCTCCAGGCTTGGTACCGCCAAGCACAGTATAATTCGTATCGTACAGAAGCCGTAGTCGCACGTAGGCTTCATCGTTATTGTCTTTATGTAGACGCGAAAATGACAGTTTTAGAGGGCGAAATGGGTTTCTATCGATACGTGCAGGGAAAAATACACTGGTTTCGCTTAATGCACAATATTCTGGATTACTACGCTGCATCAGCAAAAGCTTACCTCCTACGACTTACGTTCTTAAGAAAACTCTGAAATTTTTCAATCATTCGTTTTTCTCCAAAGCCAAGCATCTGACGAATCTCTCTCAGATCTGGGAGTCTAGTGAACCTCATATGAAATAAAGGAGCATGGATATTTCGTCCCAACTGGTTCTCCCTTCCGAATCCCGACATGCGATTTCGTCGGTGAAAAAATAAAAGAGCCACAGGTTCAGACAGGATAAGATCTGAACACATAGAGAACCTTCCGCCAGTCCTCGTAAGAACAATGGCTCTCCTCTTCGCACGTTACCTGTCTGGATGCCACATCCCCAGTCAATGGTAGACCACCAAGACCTTGTCATTGTTCAACAAAGGTGACCTCCACGATATGGGCAAATATCGTACAATGTGCTTGCTCTCTGTCCTCTAGAAACTTTTTACTCAAGACATCCTGAAGAAGATTGACAGAGCACTGAGCCAAGGAGAACTGTGTGAGCAAGAAACCATCTCGTCAAATTATTGAGCGCCACCATCGAGAAGGTCATGCCAACATTGGAATGGGACAACATGAGAATGAAAATCGATGGTTGCCATTACACCATCCTTGCCTTGTTGAAGACATCGTTCTTATAGCACCAATCAGTTCCCAATCGGAACGAATGCTTACCGATGGGAAGATTGGTCTTCGATTAAATCTCACAAAAACGATGTTCATAAGGAACGGATTGCTTACGTATGCACACCCGACTCCGTTCTCAGCTTTTCGACTCCACGGTAGTTCCCGTTTTAACGAATGCGTCATAAACTTGGTCGGTGCATAAGCAGGATGAAAGGTCATTCAGCGTTATTTAACGCGCAGTCGAAAGGACGATGCTAGGAGCGTCCCGTGTCACGCAAATAAAGGAAGGGATCCGAAGCTCCAACCTACGTCAACGATCAAAATTCAAAGATGCCGTTCTGTAAGTCAAACAGTCGGAAATAAAGGGGTCCGGACACGTAAGGCGTATGAAAAGACAAACGATGGGCAGGAGCCGTTAGTGAATGGATTCCTGGGGATGTGAAGCACTACTGCAGGGAAGGCCACCGACCCGATAGTCAGAGTTCTTCGCAGAAAAACCTAGAATAAATATATGATGCTCAATGAGTCCCTAGAGCCAGCAGAACCCGATTGGGCTGCTCTTGCACGCGACAGGGAAAAATGGAAGATTTACTGGCACCCGCTCGAGTGGCTAGACGATCAACGGGACCACAGCTGTTACAGGTGACAGTATTTTTAACACTGGTAACCTTTTTCAGGCAGCAGAAAATGTTGGGAAAGAAAGCGTTTGATTTAATGAGTGGCGTAGTGATATTGAACAGCACCCTGCTTTCGCGAAGGATCTCGAGACTGGTCTAAAGAGAGAATACACGGAGACAATAAGAGCATTTCGGGTATTATCATACTACTTGGTACTTTGTAGTTGGATGGCCGTCTTCACTGGTTTTGCGGTCCCCCAGCATATTTTGCATTGTTCCGAGTTTTGCTGGTTTAGCCACTGTCGTTTCCTGGAGTCCAGAGGTCACCCAGGCCAAAGTCCACCGTAGTTCGTCACCACCACAGGCAGTAGCTACTTCTGTGGATCAGAGGGAGATTTGCTATCATGCGACCACTTTCACACCAGTTTGATACCAGAACGATTGTGGATTCTGGTAATGGTTTACACTCAGCTGGGTTTCCCGATGGAAACGTCGAACTCATTCTCATTTTGGGAGGCCCTACTGAGGAGATGAACCCCCCGCTGTGTATCGTAGCACGACACCCAAGAACACCTCCCAGCCACGATGAGGCAGTAAACCGTTGGGAGGTTCTTCATACTATGTTATCTTTTTCTTCACTTCAAGTTTTTACGAGTTCAAGGTCTTTACTGTAGTTGTTTCGAAAATTCATCCACTTTTCTTGAAATCGATTTAGTTCCTTGATCTCTCTGTGGGCTGGTTAAACCAATCAAACACGACGGAGATGTTGACGAGAAATTGAATACTGAATGGAATAAACAAGAAGGAAGCAAACGCTTCAAGTTCAAGAAGCATCTTTCGGCAACTGATTGTTATACTGAAGATTGACTGTTATGTTCTACTTCGTTCCTTAATGAACCGCCCATGGTTCCCATTGTAAATAGCGTTTCCAGGTGAGAGCGATAGCTCTTTTTTCTTTTTTAAATGACTTCCTTTCCAAGATTTGTGGAGTTCTTTGTGTTTTTTCAATGGAAAACGGAGATACAATCATAGAAGGAAAGACTACCAATTTCGACTTAAAACGAAAAAAGGATAAGCTCTCGGCGTTGACCAATCCCTCAGTGATGCGTCATGTATTCGACTTCATTAAGCATTGTCAGAGGTGATTGAATGCACATCTGGCCTTTCCAATGATTCGCGGTGGCCCACCGATGTATCGAGCCCAGTGATGCTATCCTCCCAGACAAGCCTGGTACCAATTTGCCAACCTCGAATGGGGGCGCCGTGATCGATCTCATTTCAATTACAGGGCTCCTCCGACCACTGCGCTGCCTGCACCTCCTTCAATTTTAGTTACTGCTTATAATTACTAAGTATTTCCATTGTTGTCCAGTATAACCTAATGACGAAGTCAATAGAAAGTCCTACCTAAGAAGTACTAAGTTTCTCTGTGTTGTCTGATTTAAGTGATATCCGGAACTGCTTGATTTACCAATCCATAGAAATCTCCGCATGGCCGTATGTGTACTAATCGTCATCGGTTTTCTTTTTACATACCCAGCCATAAGTCTAGGTATCGTCTGTCAACGAGCCATTTCTTCAAGGAAACCCCATCTAAATGATTTTATTAGTTGAAAAATGCTTCCATTTGAAGATCAATCCATGTCGAAATGCGTATCGTTTAACCTGGTGTGGAAGTCCCATGAAGTAGTAGTAATGGTGCATCCGAATTTACTTATGTGGTTTTGATTTTGAGGATCCCATAACTGTAGAATATTATCAGGTACGACAACTATGAGAACGCGTGTGGCACAGTGGTTGGTGGCGCCCCTCGATACATATGGGATCGATCCCCGCACCCCTTGGCATACCAATCTTCGCATGCTTCCGGGGTCGGCAAATTGGTACCAGATTTGTCCAGGAGGATAGCAGCACTGGGTCGATATATCGGTAGACCACCGCGAGTCGCTGTAAAGGCCAAATAAGCTGAATAAGCACTCCGTGTCGTTTTTGATTGAGTCGTTGAGAAATGAACAATTTCGCTACGGAATTCTACTTGCACATTCAAAATGACACTGCTCGCCGTCGAAAAAAGCAAGCCAGTGAAGAATAAACGGTAGATTATAACTATAGCCTCAGCTTAACTGGGTAAAATGCCGATTTATTTTTGGACTCTCCAGATCAATCCCGTTGACGGGTGATTGCTATCGGCAAGAGATCGATAGAACTAGCCGAGAGACAGGCGAAACGAAAGGACTAGCATGGTGTGGTGGTGAACGCGTTACTCCCCGGAAAAGGACAATAGCGCGTTCGTTCCCCACCGCAGACACCTGCGGTCCGGAGTTTTGCAAATGTCTCAGCATTATAGAAGTTATATAAACAGTAGATTTACCAGATTTTCATCTGAGGGTCATGGGACCGCCAGAAACCTTCTCAGAAATTTTTTTTAGCATTCAGAGGGTCATCTCAGTGGAGCAAAAAGACGTGCAGATTGTGACTTCGTTAATTTTCAGAATAAGAAACATCGCAGTATCGGTTATCTGCACTCTTCCTGGTGCTGCTCTTGAGATAGTCAATAATCTTTTCATGCAGCGTTCATAGTGAAAACCACGGTTTTGCACAAGGCTTTTTATTACGGATGCCTTAATCAGGAAATCCCCAATCAGGGAATAAAAAATTTACGAAATGGCCGAGAGAATTCCGTATTTAATTCTAGTAGAAAACTTTAGTACTTCTCGAAGGTCAGGGATTTGGAAAAAGTAAGTAGTCCGTTCGCCGGTACCTCTTCGCTGCACAACCTGACATGGATGTCTTCAAAGGCTCTGCATGGGAAACGAATTTCTGATCGCTTCCACAGAAAAAATATTTTACAGCTTTACTTCATAGCCGTTTGTTGCTCGTGCCTCAATGTCAATTCTAGCAGACAGCAGAAAAAGGTAACCTCAGCGCAGTGAAAGGCAACGAATGTTTCATCGTTTCAAAAAGCCATTCCATAAGATATCATGAGCAGAATCGTTTCAGAACTTTATGTTATGTGGATCATCGGACAGTTTCCACCACAGTGGTTTTTGAGTCGTTCCAGTTTGGTTTAGCTTTGAAAAAAAAGCTTCTGCCTTAAGTATGAGTGAGCTCTTGTGTCTAATCCAGACAACAGCAGTTACTGATGAGATTGTCAGATTCTAGAAGGTTGATCGTTCCTTGTACGCAAAAAACTCGAGAATTGGGATGAACCCAGTGCTATACACTCATTGCTTTAATATTCGTGGAGTAGCAAATGCTCCTTCGATTACAAAAAAGGACCTGAGACAATTGTGGTCCGCCCGCAGTCGATTTATCTATTAGCAGAAACGAAAGCTACCCTGTATGGTAGTGTTGGTTTTACAACTAAGCTGTCAAGGATCTAAAAGTCTCTACTTGAAAAAATACCTCAGGAAAATATTACTCCCCATAAAAAAAATATCACAGGACATAGGTTCGCCAGAGTGTGCCCTGAGATGGATTAACAATTGCGGTAATAAAAGGGGTTAGAATTTGGCTTACATCCACGAAGGTTCATTACTACTCGAACATTTTTCACTTATAGCCAGTAGAAGGGATTCAACAACGATGTAATGAAAATTGTTCTGGAAGCATTTACGTCTTAATGAATTTCTTTTCCACTCGCAGTCGAAGATTGTGAAGCTTCCCCACAATTCCAGTGTGCTAGTGAGAATCCTCAGACTCGAAAAATTTCAACAATATGGTTGTCGTGCACGGATGGCAAAATGGTACCACATGGAGCACCGTAGAATCATCGGGTTTTTATCAAATTATTATGAACTATGAACAGAAATAAATAAGCAAATCTATGCCCTTTTTAGTAAAATGCGCGAAGAGGAGCTGCTCCGACGCAGCACCCTGCTCTGCGCATTCAATAATGTACCATGCTCTCTCTATGAATTTTAGCCAATGCGGAAAAATGCTGGTATTAGATAGTTTTCTGTTGGGTTAGGCTTTATATTACCACAAGATCTGAATTCATGTAGTTTTCACCGCATTTCGACGGTGCACTAAGGTTGTAGATGATCTTTTCATGCAGTATGGCTGTCCAAAAGGTGCGTGTAGCGCAGTGGTCGGAGGCGCCCACTGCGATACACACTCACCAAGCCTTGCATCGCTCTGGAGTCAGCAAATGTGTACTAGGCTTGTCTATGAAGATAGTAGCATTGGCTCAATACATGGGTAGCTCCACGAGTATAAAAGCACATATACATTCAATCACCTCTAACGGTTCTTGATGAAGTCGAGTGCACGGCGCATCGCTAACGGATTGATCAACACCGATAACTTTTTAAATTTTGTGGCTGTCAGTAAGACAGACAACACAACGAAGTTTTCATCATAGTCGGTTGCAAAGCAATTCAATTTTCTCAGTGCGGGATGGTTGTGCTTGTGCGTGTGGCTGCTGCGTCGTGTGCGAGGTTGTCATTGAATTTTGTGGTACGCCGTTGACAACGGTTGAGCACGCTTTTGCCCACGAGACAAAAAATGTAGTCTTTCTAACGTGGTGTGACTTCCGCACCTCCTGTCTCGCTTCTGGACGGAGTCTCGACAGTGCTAGGGATGTGGAGTGATGCCATCAGGCTAATCTAATGAGGAAAAGACTGCTATGCTATTACAAACAGCTGCAATTTTAAATACAGTGCTGTGGACCTTAATCGCAGTGAAAATATCTAAAACCTCATGACTAAAAAGCAGCTGTGATTTGAATCTTTTGGTGAGAAGATTATGAAATTTGAATAGCAGAAGAAGGAAGTTTCAAAAGCTCTAAAGAACAGGAAAAACAGAATGATTTGGATTTTAGTTGTTACTGTTTTTTCATTAACAACTATAAATTCTGATCATTGTTTTTAACAACAAAATTTACTAAATTTCACTGCAGCAAGGCCTTCGATCTTCACCGTGACGGGCTTTACCTTGCCAGTCGCCATGGTCTACTCCATCGCACACAATGTCCCTGCTCAGGTCCCTGACATCACAACTGCCATGAAGAAGCTGACGCATTTGTATCATTTGTATCACGTATCGTAATGCAAGCAGTCATCTCACATTTCCCAAGCTTTAAGCTTTTTGTGTGCTAGAAATGCATGTAATGTCTTAGAAAACGCTTCTTGATTGATGGAGAAAGTAAGCTTCAATGCTTCTGAAAAACCGTCATTTTTTCCTTTCAACACGGTTTATATGGCTCATTATAACTTGAATGAAAACGCCTCTATACACACTCTTTCTGCGGCTGCATGACTTCATTCTTCAGGTCATCGATATTCTCGAACGGCAAAATGGTAGTGATGGTCTCTCTGATGCTATAATCGCGGTCATTTTGGGTCCTCTTACGGGTCAGATCAATTATACATTACTGCAATGCAACACCGTTCTCGTGAACCCTGCCCCAACGATGCAGCATATGAGTGATTCTATAGAATCTTGCGTCCATGAGGCAAATCTCAGGCACAAAGCTCCATGTGACCAAGGAAACGTTAGAAATCGTTCGCTGTTTCGTTCGTCATGTTTCTCTAGCAATAAAGGTCAACCCAATTATTAGGGACAAGCGCAAAGATTTAATTTTTTTTAAATCAATAGGAACGAGTAATAATAAATAGAAATGGTTAACGGCGCATAGCACAGTTCTAGTGATGCCGATCATCACGAACATTTTTCTTGTTCAACGCCACTCTGGGCTCACCACCCCTTTCATACCTCCGAGGCCGGAAATTGGTGCCGGACTTGTTCGGAGAAAATCACTCTCTGCAATCTAATTGGGAACGTTCAAGCCCAGTTATCTCAGGACTCCAGGGAGAATCGACTAGACCACCATTCTACGATATTTAAAGTGAAATGATAATCCTTAAGCAGCAGACGAAAGCACACGTAGAAGTTGGAAAACATTCGTGGATGACGGATGCAAGAAAACGAATGAAGTGTGTGAAGTGCTGGGATCCGCACAGTAGACGTGAAGACAGGTTGATAAAGTAAGAAAAAAAAATAAAGAAAAACTCATTGCACAAAGGCTAGAAAATACGTTTGGCGTTCAGCAATCCCTTTGAGGATACGCCATATGTTCGATTTCAATGGGTACCGTGGACGATGCGAACACGATGACGAACCTCGGCACTGGAACATGAATGCGTCGTTTTCTTGTTCAGCAGTCGTAAGGTTGTTAAACAGAATACATTTATTTCCATAGAAAAACACAATACAATACAACAGTAGCTGACGTTTCGGCAGCATCGCCTTCTTCAGAGCCTGGAAGGGCATACTGACATACAATTTACTAGGCCAAACGTTTCAATAACACTTACAAAAAGACGAAAAACTCTATAGCAATCACATGATCAACAGCTTCTCGAAACACTCACCGCTTTCTTCATGACTTCCAATGAGGAAGGTTAGAACAGCTGATTATAAAAAATATTGATTTAAAAATGCGAAATTTATAAAAAAATCTCATATTTTAAAAAAATATTTATATATGTCTAAATATTTACATAGAATAAGAGAGGTAGGCGAAACGAAGCACCCGTATAACGTGGTCGTGAACGCGTTCGCTCCCAGACAAAGTAATAGTGTGTTCGATCCCGCCCGCAGACACATGAGGTCTGAAGTTTCGAAAATATCTCATCATCACTGTACCTATATTTCACACTGTACACTGCCATGAAAAAAAAAGCAGTAAGTAAGGCATAGCGGTCCACAGTGATGGTTCCAGTCATCTTGCGACGAGCAAACTGAATTCCTGTGAAGCCGACCAAAATGAAATGCTCGTTTAGTTGTTTGAATTCTGGAGTTCAAATAGTGGAGAATTCAAACGACCATAGAGGCTGTTGCGAACTAATTGACGGCGTAGGGTATTGGGTGGGAGGTCAATAACCGCCACACAACTTTGAGGACCACTTTTTCTTGGGCACTTCTTTTTTCCTTCTTGCTTTCTTCCAAACTCTAAGGCTAAATTAACTCAGGCAGTAATGTAAAACGAAGTCGCATCAATACAGTGCATTGTATGACGGTGTAGACATGGGAATGATACGTAAACCACAGAAATTACGCACTACAGTAGTCTCGTCGAAAAAATTTGCTTGTTATTGCTCAGATGATCATATGGGTAGTGTCCGTATTAAGGTAACCATTGATGTTCCTTGGGGTAAACAAGAGAGTAAGCTGGTCAATTATTGTCATGGACATAGGATTGTTCAATTATTCAAAATGAAGATAAAATCTCGCAGTAGCCTTGTACAATATTACCCTTTGTGATTTTATCTGTTTCGTACTCTATATCACATCCTAGTACTTCGCTTTCTTTCGTACTTTCGTTTCTCTCGTTTTACTTTTGCAGGTACTACTATCTGTAATGGAAAGAACGAATTGGAAGTTTACGAAGAGGCATCCTGTAACGGATGAGGAACGAGCAGCATTGATGAAGAAACTCGATGATGACTTGGAACTGTTCATGGAAGAAATGGCTGCGAAGAAGGTGTCCGTTTTTCAGTTGTCGTTTTCCTTTTCACTCTCAACTTTTCGTTTTTTCCTTCTTCCTTTCGCCCTCCATTTTCTTTTCTCTTACTGGCGTTGTATTTTTTAACACTGTTAACCTTTTTTGAAATGTGTAATGGTAATTTAGGCAGCAGAAAATGTTGAGAAGAAACCGTTCGATTTCAATGAGTGGTGTAGTGATATTGAACAACACCCTGCTTTCATGAAAGATCTCGAAACTGGGCTAAGGGGAAAGTACGCGGAGACAATAAGTGCTCTTCAGGTATCTCTACCTTTCTTTGTACTAATTGGTACTTTGTATTCAGTAAGCCGTCTTCACTGATTGTGAGCGTCCCAGCATAATTTCCATCGCTCCGAAGTTTTGCTAGTTTAACCATTGTGGTTCACATATTCCCAAGGTCAGCCACGCCAAAGTCAGCCCCAGGTCATCACTACCACAGGCAGTCGCGGCTCTCGTGGTTCAGCGTGAGATTTGCCACCATGCGACTTTGAACCAGGACGGTGGTGCATCGTGGTATTGGTTTACTGTAGCTAGGGCTTCCTGGATGGAAACACCGGACTATTTCTCAGCTTGAGAGGCCGTGCTAGGGGGATGAGTCCCACCGTTGTACATCGCAGTCCGACAAACAAGAACACCTCCCAGCCGCGATGAGGTGGTAAACCGTTGGGAGGTTTTTTCATTCTATGTTATCTTGCTTTCACTTCAAGTTTTTTGCAAGTTTAATGTTCTTATTGTACTTTTTTTCGAAAGTCAGTCCAGTTTTGTTGACTTTATTCAGTTCTTTAATCTGTCTCTGGGCTGGTTTAGGCACTGAAATATGACGATGTGGACGAGGATAAGCAGATGAATGCTGAGCGGCATAGACAGGAAGGAAATAAACACTTCAAGCTCAAGAAGTATCGTTGGGCAACTGATTGTTATACTGAAGGTAGACTCCTGTGTTTTACCTCCTTCCTTAATGAACCATCCGTGATTCGCATTGAAAATAGCGTTAACCGGTGAGAATGATAGTTCTTATTTCTTTCTTTAAATGACTTTTTCCAAAATTCATGGGATTTTTCGTGGTTCTCTGTGAAAGGGAGAGATACAACTATGGAAAGAAAGACTGCGTTTTTTAATATTAATTAAAAAGAACGATAAAGCTTTGGCGTTGATCAGTCTCTGAAGGATGTGTCATGCATTCGACTTCAATTAGCATCGCTAGAGGTGTTTGAATGCATATCCGGCCTTTACAATGACTCATGGTGCTCTACCGACGCATCGAGCCAGTTCTGCTATCCGCCCAGGCACGTCTGGTACCAGTTTCCCAATCCCGGATGGATGGAGGGCTTGGTAGCCCTGGCGCGCGGGGCTCGACCCCATGCTGCAGGACGCCTTAGACCACTGCGCTACATGCACCTCCCTTTAATTTTACTTACTACTGATAATTACTATTAATTTCCATTGCCGCCTGATATAATCTAATGCCGAGGTCAATAGAAAGTCGATTCTGGGAACTAGTAATTTTCTTCGCTGTCGTCTGACATAATTAATATCTGGAGCTCTTTGGTTTACGACTCAGTGGAAATATTTGTATTTCCGTTTATGTGCTACTCGTCAACGGTTTTCTTTCATATATCCATCCATAACTCTAGGTATCGTTTATGATGAGGCCATTTCTCCAAAGAAACCACACCTAAATTATTTTATTACTTCGAAAATGTTTCCTGTTGAAGGTGAATCCATATCGAAATCTGTATCGTTTAACGTGGTATAAAGTGCTGCAAAATATTAGTAATGGTGCACCCAAATTTGGTTAAGTGGCTTTGAATTTGAGAGTCGCACACCTCTAGAATGGGCGCGCGTGGAGCAGTGGTGAGAGGCGCCCTGCAATACACATGGGATCAATCATTGCGCCCGCGGCACACCAAGTCTTCCATCCCTCCGGAGTCGGCACATTGGTACTAGACTTGTCTAAGAGGATAGCAGCACTGGCTCGATACATCGGTAGGTCACCGTGCGTCGTTGTAAAGTCCAGATATGCATTCAATCACCTCTAACGATGCGTAATGAAGTCGAATGCATAGGGGATCCCTCAAGGACAGATCAACGCCGAGAGCTTTATCCTTTGTCATTTGACGACCATTATACCCTCATAGGTATTGTAAAGTCGAACTCTAAGGTATAAATGGTCATAAATACGAGTGCTTTTCCTTTGAATGGTTATCGCAAATTTTAAGGTGTTAACAAACTCGGAGTTTATAATGAACGGTAGTGTAAGTTCCGTAAAAATTAGTTGATAAGAGCAACTGTGATCGACAAGGAATGTGTTTCTGCATTTAACCAACCTACTACGCTTCTTTTCCTCTGCAGAATTGCTTATTTGATTACATTCTCATACGTCTACTGAAGAAAGACTGTAACACTATCACCAATTTATAGCTGTAGCCCAAAGAAAATAGGGGGATATTGCTGACCCTAGCTCTCGTAAACTGTTAAAGCGTCAGTCTAGTACAGAATATGTACACTGTCAGAACTGTCTTAAACGTGTCTACGCTTCCCAGTCTTGTACTTCCTTTGCATAACGTTTAAAAAAATCTTTTGTGGAACTTCTAGCTGCTGCTAACATAAGTTCTATAGTACTTCGCTAATGCGACTTTCGCTTAACCTCGGTTTTAATAACCAATAGATTTCTTTGGATTGTTCAGCTTGCATGAGTTTGTTATACAACTTAGGTTGCAGGTTCTACTAAGTATATGACACATTCTTTGGTTCTAGGTATAAAGCAGAAGTGTTTGGACCGTAAGCTAAATTCAATTCTCTACAGTAATCGAGCAGCAGCACAAAAATATATCGGGAATCTTCGATGCGCTATAAAAGACAGTGCGATGGCTCTACGATTTGACCCTACGAATCTAAAGGTTCTGTTGTTTTTGTTTATTTGTTGTCGAAGCCATGTCATGCTGTTTTTAGACTGGTCCTACTGTTATTTTATTCCCACCTTTTCAACTACCATCTTTTAATCATCTTTAAACGAAGTGTTCAGGCTGCAACGAGAGGTGCGGAATGTCTTTTGGAGCTTGGCCATGCCAATGATTGTGTTGGCTGGATTGAGTTGGCAGTGAGAAACTTCGCATCTAGCAAAGAAATCCATGAAGAAGGTGTATGGTCATTTCATTTCGATAGTTATACATGGTAACAGATAACAGTGTAAGGGCGCTTGTAGCGCAGTGGTCGGAGCCGGCCTGTGATACACATGCCATCGATTCCAGCGCCCAAGGCTCACTAAATCTTCCATCTGTCCAGGGTCGGCTAATTGGTACAGAACTTGTATGTGGGGATAGCAGCACTGGCTCAGTACATCGGTAGGCCACCGCTGTCATTGTAAAGGCCAGATATGCATTCACTCACCTCTAACGATGCTCAATGAAGTGGAATGCATGGCGCATCACCCTGAGATTGATCACTTATGCTTAGTATGATATTTTAGGTAGACTAGATGATGCTGAACGGAACCAGATTGTGTCCCTAGAAAGCATTAAGGGAAAAGCTATGGAAATGGCATTGACTGTGGAAAGAAACGAAAGAAAGGCTCGATTCGAGGTTTGCTCATTAAATATATGTATGCACTTTTAATTTTCGCTTTCTCGGTAATTTGTTCTTCTTTTCTCAGGAGAAGAAAGATATTGAGGCTAAAAGTCGTCTCCTAAAAGCACTTGCTGAACGCAAACTCAATTTGCGCCCTCGTCTCCCTTTCGATCGACCTGAGTTGATGGATTGGTCGCTTTTAGAAGTTAACCTTCCACAAGCGTCTGAGGTATGTTGGGTGCACTCTTCCTTTCTCTCGAGAAAAGCAAATCTGTTACTCAATTTTCTAGCATTACCGTGTTTCCTTCAATGACGATGGCAACCTACAGTGGCCTTTCTTGGTTCAATATCCACAGGTCCGTGATAAATTTGTTTAAAATGTTGGGTAAAGCAGGGTTTTTAACCTATTTCTTGCCACCGTTGGCTGTAAAACGTTTTCGAAGATGTTCTTATCCAACAGAATTGCTCGCATTCGATTAATCAATGCGGAACATAGAAGATGTTGTTTCTAGTGGATTTGAGCGGTTTTCCGGACAACCGTTCGCTGCTCTTTTCCATAGGCCCGACGAAGTTGTGCTAGATGACTACATCTACCAACCATGAAGATGCTATCATATCTATGCAAATACATGCAAAAGTTGTTCCTACAACCGACTTTTTATTAACCTCAGCATTGATTCAATAATTCTTCATACTCTTGTTGAGCAAACACGAGGTGTAAACAAACAGCCAAACATCTCTATAACCAAGCAAAGAAAATGCTAAACCAAGATTTTAATGCTGGAAAGATTTCGGTCAGCTTGACCTTTCCAGCCTCTGGGGAAGGCGAAATCCGCCGAAACGTCAGCTTTTCTGTCATTGAAAAGGTGTTCTTACGTACTTTCACCCTGCTTCGTATTTGTACAACCAATGCGCAAGTCATCGCTGTTTTTCGGACAAGATTTTTTCTTTTTTATCGCACATCAAACTAGGAATAACGAGTTGTTCTTGTTGCACCATGGAAGCGCAAACCTGCCTTCATAGCGACGGTTTATTTGCTTTTGGTTCAATTAACGCAGCACTGATTTGTCATCTTTCTTAACCTTTCCAGTTCGGTTTTTTTCTTCCCAGAACTTTTGCTCTACTTCCTCCAAGTATCTTCACAAGCGCTCGAGTTTCTTCAAATGGATCGGCTTCTAGTGACATAGACAATCGGTTATCTTTGGTAACAATCATCCAAAATTCTCATCTTTAAAATGAAACCAAAATACCTAACCTTTTGACACAAAACTGTACAGTGCGATGGTTAGTTCATCGAGTAACGACAGAATTGAGCTTTTAAATTGTTCCGCAACTTCCTTTCTTTCACCTTCCAAATTTGAGTTTGAAGAAGAGGTTTTTCAAACCATATTTCATCACTTTTATCCAAACAGCATGTGAATAACCGAAACATGAAAGTTTTTTTTGCGTCGTGGTCAAAAAGACAAATTTTAAGTTATTTCGCAAACATCCTAGTAATTTAGTTCTTTCAGGTTGGTCAAGTCGATGTGTTAACGGATTGCGATGAAACGTCATCGGTTGGCTCAGTCCTGCGACCAATGCTTGAAACACCAGCCGAGTGGGACATAAATCACATGTTCAGGTATTTTAAAACTAATTGCTTGGTTCTCTTCATTCAACATTACCTGAACAATGGATAGATAGATTTGTGCTAGTTAGTTTGTACCTGAATGTTCTTTTTTTTGAATCACAGGTTCCGTTTTTTGCGTATTACTTGCTTGGATACTTGGATGGCCCGTCTTCACTGACTGTACGGGCCCCAGCTTAATTTCCACGTTCTCGGAGTTTTTGCTTGTTTAGCCATTGCGGTTGCTTGGAGTCTCGAGTTCAGCCTAGGCAAAGTTTGCCCCAGGTCCTCACCACCACAGGCAGTCGCCACCTTTGTGGATCAGAGAGAGATTTGCCACCATGCGACTAGTTTGATACCAGAACGGTGGTGCATCCTGGTACTGGTTTACCATTAGCTGGGCTTCCTGGTGGAAGCATCGGACTCCTTTTCAACTTGGGGGCCTTGCTGGAGGGATGAATTCTCTCGCTGTACATCGCAGCCCGACACCCAGGAAGACCTCCTAGCCACGATGAGGCGGTGAACTGTTGGGAGGCTTCGGTGTACTGTTTAATGCAAATGCGTAATTGGAGATATATTTATTTTCCGCCACATTCCATTGTTTTCCTGGTTAATTTATCTTACCTTACAGGATAGACAATATTCGCATGTTTGTATCAGACGAGTGGAACGAGTTTGTTATGGAAGTTTGGGAGTGGTCTACATTTGGATCTGTACTGTCTTTGCCAGGATTTCAAATTGTGCAAGGACTGCCTGTCATAATGGTAGCGTCTTCAGTTAAGTACTCTTTAACAGAAGTGCAGAGGAATAACGAAATTTATTACGTGAATGTAGCAAACTTGAGTAGTCGGATAGCCCTTCTTAACTGGTTGTACCGGCCTCAGCATAATTTGAATTCTTTCGGAGTTTTGCTGGTTTGTCCACCGTGATTCGCTGTAGTCCCGAGGTCAACCTAGCCAGAGCCTGCCATATCTGAAATTTACTATGTAAATGTGGCAAAGACCTTTTATTTTGTGATCATGTGGAAGTATTTGCTATTAAAAGATAAAGAATGAGGATAAAGCTCTCGGCGTTGATCAATCCCTGAGAGATGCTCCTGAATTCGACTTCATTAAGCATCGTTAGAGGTGATTGAATGCATACATGGCCTTTACAGTGACTCTCGGTGGCCTAGGATGTATCGAGCCTGCTGCTGCTGCTATCCTTCCAGACAACTCTGATACCAATTAGCCGACCCTGGAGGGAAAGAAGGCTTGGTGAGCCTGCAACGCGGGGATTGACCACATATGTGTTGCAGGGCGCCTCTAACCACTGCACTACATGCGCCTTTTTATTTGATATTATTACCATTATGTGTTTATTCGGGTATTTATTGCATATATTTAGGTGTTTATTATTATTCGTCCTTAGAATTTTTTCCAGGTCTTTACTCGCAGCGAAGTAGAAGGAAAATTCAACGTTGTGGGTGAAAATAAGTTCGTTATCGACTAGGTATCTTGAAAGCGGCCGATCGTTACATTTGTTTTTTGTTTTTTTCAAGTGTAATGATGTAAAATCTACGATCCTTCTTTTTTCTGCCACGTTATTGTATCATAATGTTGTAAATAAAGCTCGAACATATAGAAGTTACTTTGGGAACTTTGCAAGCTCTTCATTGATATGTTGAAAGAAACATTACGAAACTCACAAAAGGATAAATTTAGACCATATAGGTAAAGAGGTGGATATTACAGGCTAGATTTTGGGCGATGTACTAAACCAACAATGTGTTAACTAACACGGATCATGAAGACTTCGGTTAACAGGGGGTCGACTTGCAGTTCCTTTATTGCTGTAGTTTTTTACAGAAAGAATGCAATTTATACTAAATCGAAAGCTTCTCCGTGAAGTCAAATATTTCCTCGTCCGTGGTAAATGTTCTTCTTGAGCCAACATAGATATATCGGACTTGATGTGTAGTTTTCGCTATCTCTACAACAACTCCCCCACTATCAAAATATCTGTAGCTCTCCATGTTTTCCGATGAAATGGGAAGCTGTGGTATTTGTAGTAACCGGCAGCTATTATAAGGCTTTCTCCGTAAAAGAAACAAACATGGTACGTCTTATGTTTGAAATGTTAGTATCGCTTAGTTGTTGCCTAGTGTCACCTGCCATTTATCATGTATTACCAAACTAAAAGTCCAATGGGTAAGCATCAGTAGAGTCTCAACTAGCAATGCTTCACGTCAATGTTCCATATTTCTCCCCCAAAGTTTTCACAAAAGTAGTCTGACCATCGAATTGATGGTCCTTGGTGTTCACTTTATACGAGAGAGCCCTAGGCAATGAAAGAATGCGTGGCCAACCAAGGAGCGTGCGTGCGTAGCGCAGTAGTCGAAAGCGTCCTGCAATACACATGGGATGGATACCCACGCCCAGGCACATCACTCCGGGGTCGGCAAATTGGTACCAGAGTTGTCTGGAAGGATAGTAGCACCGACTCGATGCATCGGTAGACTACCATGAATCAGTGAAGGCCAGATGTAAATTTAATTAGCGCCAACGATGCTTACTGAAGTCGAGTGCTTGGTGCACCCTCATGGATTGATCAACGCTGAGAGCTCCATCCTTTCTTTATGGCCACGCTGGACTTCGCCAAATTAGTAAATGTGGCAGCAGTCTTGTCTGCGATCGTAGAAGTGATTTGGACCAGGTTTTTCTCTGTCATTTCTGTAGTACGGGACACTTCTTCGTTCTCGCGTGGTGCGTCCAGAAAATCTGACTTCAGTTCTATTCTGCTTGGGTAGTGCCAAGGATTTTGAATTGCATTTTAAGGCCGGTGGAATTATGGGTACAAAGAACTGGGTACTCATCAATATGTTTCTCGGTTATCTCATTACTGAATATCGTTCTATACTCCCCGGGTGTTGTGGCTCGCAGGCTCACAACTTTATATAAATACTAAGTCACTGTAGTTGCCACGCGGGACTTTTGTGTGGTAGTCGCTAAGTATAACGCCTCAAAGCTTGGGTAACTAAACTGTTCACAAATATGTACATATTGTTTGCACAAAAACGCAATGAGATTTTAAATGTGTCTACAATAAATTGCAAGTGAGGCGGTTCAGTGGGTTTCTGTACCTAATAAGCTGCATTAACAATGATGTAGAGCACTATGCAACAGCTTTATGAGGATGTGAACAACAAGCAAATATTGATGGTATAAAAATATCAGGGTTAAGATTTACGTGCTCCCAGCGCAAGGATGTGAAAAGCAACCGCGGAAATGTTTTAGCAGTAAGAGTGAAAATTGCTGGGTGGACCACCTGTGAGCAGCGAAAGCATCTAACAAAACTGTTATGTTAACAACACGCAGTAATTACATGAGAATCGATGACAACATTAACGCATTAGAAATGCAAGAGCTACAGATTTTATTTAACATCGTTTGTGCGTAGGTGGGTCGAAAGGATTGTGAATGAGAAGATTATGTGGGAGACCAAATGATGAGGGAGGTCAACGATAAGCTCCAAGGCGTCGTAAGAAAGCAAACTGCCGCACTAAGAGGCTAGATCCGAGCGAGTGGCGTGGGTCGCATGGTCACAGCACGGGTGGCAAGGTCTAGTCACTAAGCAATGAGACATGCCTGCTAGCATGCCTGGTGGTGTTTCTGATGGTCATAGTTGCCGTATCTACTGGTGTGCCCGATGGTTAAGATGGGATGTGAATGTAGGGCGCTCGCCACTATCAGAAGACAGAGAATAAAGTCACTACGGAGAATACTACTTTCTAGTAGATAATGTTTATTTTGTCGACTGTTCGACACCGAGCACTACTGCTACAGCTACGAGAGTAACAAAAAGTAAGAATCTTAACCCTTTTTATTTAATGCCTACTCTTTTTAATAGCAGGGTATATTGCGAAATACAATTTTCTATGATGCTGAGATATTTGCTAAACTCCGACCACAGGTGTCTGCGGTGGGGAACGAACGCGCTATAACCCTCTCCGGGTGCTAACGCGTCCACCACACCATGCGGGTCCTTCGTTTCGCCTGTCTCTCAGCTATTTCTATCGATCAGCGCCATCAGCAATCATTTGCTAGAGAAATAGCTGAGAGACAGGCGAAACGAAGGACCCGCGTGGTGTGGTGGTGAACGCGTTACTCCTCGGAAAGGACAATAGCGCGTTCGTTCCCCACCATAGACACCTGCGGTCCAGAGTTTTGCAAATATCTCAGCAACGTTGTGGTTGTATATCCTTTTAGTTCTCGTTCACCAGTGAGCGTTGGAGTAGACAATGAAGTCACTGGACTTGTGCGAAGAGGCCATACACATTCATGGCGAAGCTTGTAAAACCTTAGATTTGCTGAAGACATCGCCATCTTTCCGGCAAGTAGCAGTGAAGATGCCGTAACGCTCAACAGTCTCAACGAAGTGGAGAAAAACTGGACAGCGCATGAATTGATAGAAGACCAAATTTATGACAAAGAAAACGATGGTGCAGAAACTAAAAAGATGAGTGGCTTTCTAGTTTTGGAGACCACTACATCTGTATACCCTACGATATAAGGAATAATGCAGAAGAAGTGCAACAGCAGTGGCAGTGTTCGTGCCTCTTAGAGAAGTCACCGATCAACTGACGAATCAACAACACTGCCCCTGCTTTTGCAACAAAAGCTTTTCCTTTTACCTTTTCTTTTCGTACCTCCCAGCGACCTGCTATGCATCTCCATAGAACTTTAAACAATGCTTTCCAGTCTACGTATCCGGAATGCGGGTTTCAGACCTCTAAAAATGCTTTGCTTTCGCCATAGCTAGGCCGGTCAGGTAAAGAGAAGAGTCGACGATATATAGACAAGGAAAGCAATAGATTAGACCACGAGAACAAACAAGTGAGAAGATGAGCCGACGTGTTTGTAGATAAGGTGAATCACTTGTGCCGGTAGTTACAAATTTATTTTCACAATATTTTTTGAAAGCAACCGTCATTTAACGTCGGTAGTGAAGTAATCTACATATGTTTAAATTGTTGACCTTACGCCGGATGAGTTTGTCTCATTCGAGAGATGCTCCATTGAGGAAGATTCAACTCAGTACGATGAAGAAGACATCACATCGAGAGCACGAACAACTGTGGACCATCGACTCTGATCATCGGCTCTGAGGAAGACGAAGACGTCGAAACGTTAGCCGAATAAAACTAATTTACCAACCTCGTGCAAGCTTAACAATTTAAACATATGTTGATTCTTTTCCACAATCGGAGCAAACCATGACGATGTAAGACGATCGTGAGCATGAGAAAAAAATCGGGAAGTGTGGTGGAGCTCATAGTACTCATGAAGATCAGTAGTTCCCCTATTCAGTAAGTATGGATGATCTTGGCAGCCGTGAGTAAATCAGATGACTTCCTACACTGTTCGTTCGAAGATAACATCGACAATGAATATCGTATATATAACAGGTATGATGTGATGGGCAAAACAAGGGCTTGGTGTGGTGGATATCACATGAGCTCACAGAAAGGGTAATCACGAGTTCAGAAACCCACCTGAGGTCCCGAAGTTTGCTCACATATCAGCATCCCTATGGTAGTATCTCACATAACACTCTGCCATAAAGAAAAAGAACAGGCAGTGAATTCAAGTTAAACATTATGTTTAGTATAAGTTTTATCCACTGCCCATTATTTTTTCATGGCAGGTTATGATGTGAAATACAACTACAATGATGTTAACTAAGATGTTTGCAAAACTTGGACCCCAGGCTAGATCGAACCGCGGTTATGCTTTCCAGGCGTTCACGTGGTACGAACGGCACCTTTGAGAAACTCTGTTCCCGCTGACAGGTGATTGCTGCTAGCACCGTTAGGGGTAAAAAAGAATGATGGAGCGAAAGGTAGAATGAGGCCATCAGTGGTGCCGTGCGTAACACGTGAAACCCTGGAATGGGTAATCGCGGATCGAATCTGCTTTAGGGTCCAAGTTTTGCGAATATCTCAGCATCGTTGTGATTGTCTTTAGTATTTTTCTAGGTCGATATAATATTCGTACGCTTGTCCTGCTTGTGCCTTTGCTGATTCCAAGGAATCGGCTATCATGGATATTCGTTTGCTAACGAGGACGTCAACTAAGCAATAGTTTCTAGGAGTGCTTTTTACGAATGCAGTACAACGAATGGTGTCTTCACCTTTCTCATATCAAAATGCATTTTTGCTCGATTTCCTTAAAGGATAAAAGGTTAAAGCTCTCGACGTTGAACAATACCTGAGGGATGCGCCATGCATTCTGACTCCACTAAGCATCGTTGGAGCTCATAGAACGCATATCTCGCCTTTAGAACGACTCGCGGTGGCCTACCGATGTATCGAACCATTGCTGCTACCAAGCAGTCGAAGATAATGTGTGCCGGACACGTAATGCGTATGAACGACGACCGAGTAGCACTGACCCGATGTACTGGCAGACTACCACGGGTCTGCAAAGGCCAGGTATGCATTCAGTCGCCTCCAACGATACTTTCAATGAAGTCGAATGCATGGCGCATCCTTCAGGGACAGATCAGCGCAGAGAGCTTTATCCCTTATTTTATCCTTTTATACTATGTTGGAATTTTGACACTCTGTTATAGAGTTGATATTTCAGAAGCCTTTTCGCATTTTGCTTACTAAGCCTGTCGTAACCATTGGTCCTCAGAGGTTAGAAAAATAAGGCAGTATACCATAGATGAACTGAGACGTGCTGTAGATTCTGGCCACACTCATGGTTCGTTTGTCAAGCCTTTCCAACGTGGAAGTGGGCAGAAATTCTCAGATACCAATGTGAATCCTTCGAATGCCTTCGACTCACTTACTTACTTATCAGCTACTTGATGGAAAGAATGACTTGAAATGTAGAGTATAGTAGGCATAAGCAAAAGCAGCCACACATGAAACAATGAAAATGTTGACGTGTACGATGATCGGCTGTTGTTACTCCAACGTAACGCCTAAGAAGCTTTGAGACTAATCACCTTGAACTTCCTCACATTAGTAAAAGGATAAAAAGGACAAAGCTTTCGGCGTTGATCCCCTCACTGAGTGATGCCCTCGACTTCATTAAGCATCGTTGGAGATGACTAAATGCATATCTGGCCTTTACAATGACTCGTAGTGGCTTACCGATGTACAGAGCCAGTGTTTCTACCCTGCCAGGCACCAATTTGCCCACCCAGGAGGGATGGAGGGCCCAGTGCGCTCGGGGGCTCGGGGACCGATCCCTTGTGCATTGCAGGGCGCCTCCGATCACTGCGCTACATGCGCTTCTCCTCATGTTAATAAGATACGGTAATCTTTGGTAGTACTGCAAAAAAACTAGATATGCATAATACTAGTACCGAATGAGAAGCAGTGTTGATTATGCGCTCTATGGGTAGTTCCGCGCTTTAATGCCATCTGTACGAACATTATCGATTTTTTCTCTTGACGATCTTTCGTAGCTTTTAAGAGCAAGGGTGTGGCACCACTAAACGAGCTTAAGGTTCTTAACATTATTGCAATGTTTAGGCTTCCTTCTGGGTTTGAGTATGGGACAAAATCCAAAGAGAACTACATGCGTTGGTGTTTACCACTCTGAACTCTGTGCTGTTAATTTCTGATGTTGGCGCTATTTTTTCCGATCGTTTCCTTGTCCAAGGCAGTAACTTTTTCTTATTCGAATGCTTTGTGATGTGTTGTGGATCACTGCAGAGGTGTAATTTTTGTCTGAAAATAGAATTCCTCTTAGGGGCGTTTGAATCTAATCTGAAACGTAATGGAATGTCTGGGAGGAGAACCTAGCCAATGTTTCGATAGATGTAGCTCTTCAGAGTTTTACGCGGTACTGTACTATGTGAAAATAAGAGGACATTCTTTTACTTTTTAAACGAAACGAAGGAACCCGCATGGTGTGGTGGTGAACACGTTATCCCCGGAAGGAAAAATATGTGTTCGATTCCTACCGCAGACACCTGCGGTCCGGAATTTTGCAAATATCTCATCGTCATTTTGGTTGTATTTTTTTACCTCTCAGTTACTTCTGAACTTTTTAGCTTTATTTCTTGCCTACTGTTTTACTACTTTTCCATTACTTTGTTAATAAATGCTTAGTACACGGTGAGAACCATGTCCTACAGCTTGTCGTTTTCCCTTGCTTTCATCGTATGAAAATTGTTGGGGGTTATTACAGTGTCAATTTCGTGTGTAATTTTTAGAGTCTGGGATGTGCCTCGTCTTAAACAGAAGTGTATGAAACGACTGAAATGGTTGCAAAGTCTGATGTTATCCAGAGCGGGGCTTTGCACGGGAACCTCGTCGAGTTACTTCCGAAACAACTCTACTTCGCCTCCTTCACAGTGCCTCCTCAGAAATCCGAACCTCACGTACGCTACATTGATCTGGACAGCAGGGTAAGTTTTGTGTTAGTCAGTTACTATTGAAGGCTTTTTGTCGGCTCTATGTTTGATAATGACTCCAGAGGCTTTCTCAACTGATTATCAGTTTCATTTTGATGCTTAGAGTGTTTGGAAATAAGTTTTCGAGAAAAGTTGATGCGTTTTGATCATTAAGCAGTGAAAAACTAGAGGAAAATAGCTGAGGCAGCTTTAGCAACCTTATTTTAAGGCGTTAAATATGAATTACTTCAAAGCTGTGTATTGACGAAGTTAATACAGATTTGTGGTGGCGGCCATCCAAGTATGCAATCAAGTATCTCACATAGATCAGTCATGGAAAAGCACAACTTTAGAAGATTAGAGTGCTCTCATTGTTGTAGTCTTTTCATCTCTGGTGCTAATCTTACTATTAGGACCGTGTTATCGGATATCCATTTGGGTAAAACATAATCCTGAATTGTTTATTAATGGATTCGCAACTAGGCTGTTTTTTTAATGACTCAAAAAGTAAGAAAGTAACACTTTTGGTAGCTAAGAAGTCTTTGACATCCATAATTTTTTTTACAAAACACAAATCGCCTTGCTGATCAGATCGCTTCGATCGATCATATTGTGATCACATTGTTCGATACCCAAGTACGAATCAGGTCACCAGACTGTTTCGAATTTAAAGGTGGAACGCCCAGCGTTATTATAAAATTTCACGAGGAGTTGGACGTCTGTTCTATCTTTTTTTCTTCTCTCTCTGTCTTATATTCTCACTTACAAGGCACCGTTTTGAGATTTTTCATGTCTACGTTATTTTAAAACGTTGAAACTTCTCATACGTATATTTTCTAGATCTTGATGTGAGCCTTTGTGTGATTTACTGAGAACAGTAGAGGCGATAGTGGTCGTTTTTTGAAGTGTGTAGTTTTTTTTTATAGAAAGATGAAGCTCCTGGTGTTGATTAATCCCTGAGGAATGCGTTCCACTTCACTAAGCATCGTTAGAGGTGACTGAATGCATATCTGGTGTTTACAATGTGTCATGGTGGCTTACCGATATATCAAGCCAGTTCTACTATCCTCTTAGACAAGTGTGGTACTACCAATTTGCCGACACCGAAGGATAGAAGGCTTAATGAGCCTTGGGTACGGGGATCGATCGCATATGTATTGCAGGCATCTCCGACCACTGTGTTACACGCCCTTTTTTTATAGCAGTGGCAATGCGTCATTCTTTTGTTACGTTATTCACCTGTATCACCTGGAGTCCCGTTGATCGTCGAGTGACTCGAGCGAGCGCCAGTAAATCTTCCATTTTTCCCCTGTCGCGTGTAACAGTAGCTCAGCGTATTCTGCTCAGTCTATGGACTCGTTGAGCATCATACCTTTTTTTCAAGGTTTTTCGTGAAGAACTCTAACCATCGGATCGGTAGTCTTCCTGCGGTACAACATTAGAAGTGCGATTCTGAAATGGCGAAGAATTCACAATCGAGATGTTATCCGTTTAAGTGCTAAACATGCTTTTGATTTTCTCCTTCGCACGTAGAACAAATATACGTTTCGCAGTTTGATTAGTGTCACTCTCGGTCGCACAGGATACTGATTGACACGAGTAAGGAAGAGTTCATTTGATGGTTGGACCTTTTTATACTACACTGGTTTTTAATTGAAACTATTCTAATGATAGGAAAAAAAGAGATCTTTGATGGATTAGAGCGAAGTTGTCAGTTTTGAAACACATTTGTTTTTTCTTGAAGGATTGAAATAAGGAGAAGTCGTTTTTGCATTAACTAGCTTTGTACTTATATAGCACTCTTATCAATAGCTTTGGTATTACTTTCGTACGACTTATCGGTTTTTGTATTATTACAGTGGTTTTTAAACGAAAGCAGAGGTTTATTTTAGGTACACTATGAGCCGTTTTATGGGGACTTTGGTCCACTCAATTTATCCGTGTTGTACAGATGCACTGGATATCTTCATGGGCTCGTTGAGGTTGGATTTGTTGTACAAAAAGTCTTTTCTTTTGCGCTGTAGAGTTGACTTCATGGCATCACTTTCTGCTATTAATGTTTACTTGCTGATCGAGTTATTTTTAAGATAAGTCAGAAAAAGCTTTAAAAATGCAACAGTAAAGTACTTTTTGGGTCACTATTTCGAAGAATTCCTGAATTCTGTGATTTTCTATGTGGCATTGGGAAGGGTGTCTAATACTTTTACCCATTCCGGTGGTACTCACTTCCATTACCAAAAAATATCTAAAAGTGATGTGGCCATCCTTTCAGTTGTGGCCGTTTGACCAATACCTACTGAGAAGTGGTTGCCTTTTGAAGGAACAAGTTGTAGTGAATGCCGCGGGACGTAATGATGAACTCGGACAGTCCATTGTTCTGTCCACTCTCTTTATGTGCACTTCTTTTATCCAATAAGACAAAATTGAGTTGTTAGATAGTTAAATATCTTAATATGTTAGATTCCTCTCAACGGTTTATCTTCTCATTGTGGCTGGGAGGTGTTCCTGGGTGTAGGGACTGCGATGCACAGCGACGGGATTCATCCCACGCACCAGGGCTTCCCAAGGTGATAAGGAGTGCAGCGTTTCCACTAGGAAGCCAAGCTAAGATTAAACCAATGCTAGGATCCAACACCGTCCTGGTATCAAACTAGTCGCGTGGCTGATCCACAAAGGCGGCAAATGCCTGTGGTGGTGACGATCTCGGGCAGACTTTTGAAACGCTGACCTCGGCACTCCATGGGACAACAATAGCGAAACCAGCAAAACTCCGAAAAAGTGGGTATTATGCTGGTGCCCGCACAACCAGTGATGGTGGGTCATCCAAGTATTCGAGTGAATAAATAATATGTTAAATGTTAGAATGATATTAGAATGCATGTGATTCTAGGGTACACCACTTCTCTCGTCTCTGCAGAGTTTAGATGAGCATGAGAATCTTATCATTGCCTCGTGTACGTTAACACATAGGTTTTTAGTGGGTGACTATTTCATCTAAAGACATTAGAACCAT
Source organism: Angiostrongylus vasorum (assembly GCA_018806985.1). Taxonomy (NCBI): domain Eukaryota; kingdom Metazoa; phylum Nematoda; class Chromadorea; order Rhabditida; family Metastrongylidae; genus Angiostrongylus; species Angiostrongylus vasorum. The sequence continues at coordinate 71,289 of JADANN010000147.1, read as the reverse complement.
AGATTGACAAGTTCTGTAATAATACTTTCTCGCATTTCATACCTTCGTATTTCATATTTTCACTATTTTTTTGTTCTTTACGTTTTTTTTTGGAGTCTTACTAGGCGTTACGACTTTTTAGGCTCAACGGAAACGAAAAATTGTAGTGTACACTAGCAGTGATGAGCGCAATCGTGTCAATGGAGCCTATATTATGGGATCGTATCTGGTTCGTATTACGGCTCTTTCAGTTTTGTTATTCAATGTTATATGTATATGTATATACGTATATATATATATATATATATATATATATATATATATATATATATATGGTATGTGTATATCACAAGTGTGTACACATGTGAACATGTATGTTTATACACACATATATAAATGTGTATATATCATTTATTTGCTGTTGTTCTTATTTATTTGGGGTTGGGGGTAATTCAGTTGTAGAGATACCGTTCATTACGGATGGTTAGGAGGAGACGAATTGAATGCAGAAAGTATTGAGATACGCACAATATCTGATGTCGGGACCTGTTTACCTTTTTTCAGATCATATATCAGGGAATTTCTGCAGATGCTGCCTATCTCCGTTTAGAAGCAGCTCAGCCTCCCAAATTCATTGGTTTTCGCGATGCAGCACTTGGTGAACCAACGTATTTGCTTCATCTGCATGATGTCTTGAGAGCTGTTGAAAAGGCGCTTCACTTGAAGTGGTTTGACATTGCTTCGTTTGATGCCGAAGAATATGAATTATACGAGCGTGTAGAGAATGGCGACATGAACTGGATCATACCTGGCAAAATTCTTAGTTTTTGTGGGCCTCATAACGAATGTCGTATTGAGAATGGTGATTACGTTATACCTCATCTGGAAGTTATATGAAATTTGCAATATGGTTTTTGCTTCATTTATAAGCTCCTGTGGAATTTTGATGGTGCGCGTGTGGTGCAGTCGTCGGAAGCGCTCTGCAATACACTCGGTACCGATCCCACTACCCAGACTCACCAAGCCTTCCATCCCTCTGAGTTCGGCAAATTGGTACCAGATTTGTCTAAGAGGATAGCAGCACTGGCTCGACACATCGGTAGGCCTCCGCGAATCATTGTAAAGCCCAGATATTCATTTATTCACCTCCAACGATACCTAGTGAAGTCGAATGCATGGCGCATCCCTCAGAGATTGATCAACACCGAGAACCTTTTAGCTTTTTATGAAATTTGGTGTTATTATTCTTTACATCTTCTCTTCTTAAGGTTTGCACTGAAACTTTTTCTGTGGGTTTTCAGGGTACCCGTATCATTCACCGGAAACGTATTTTGAATACTTTCGTGCAACTAATATAACAACGGTTGTGCGTTTGAACGTAAGGATGTACGATGCAAAGAAGTTCGTCTGTTATCCTGAGATTTTTCTTGTAAAAAGGTTTTATTTCATGTTTCTGCGGCATTATGAGTGAAAAAATTTACGCACAGGTTCACGGATGCTGGCTTTGACCATGTCGACTTGTTTTTCATTGACGGCAGTACACCATCTGAGAAAATTGTTGAAAGATTTATTAGTGTGGTAGATAATGCCAAAGGCGCTGTTGCAGTGCACTGTAAAGCTGGTCTTGGCCGTACGGGTACACTTATCGCATGCTGGATGATGAAAGAGTTTGGGTTGAACGCTGCTGAGTGCATGGCATGGTTGAGAATATGCCGACCGGGTAGCGTAATTGGTCCTCAACAGGAATATCTTGTGTGTTTTTGGTTTTTCTTTTTCTCATGCCGATTTCACTTAATTGCGAGTTAATTTAGATAGAGAGATTTCTCGTTAAATGGTTATTGCCTGATATAAAGCTAGTAAGTCTCATAATTATAGGTATCAATGCAAAAGTTCTGCTGGTCTATGTCCCAAAACAGTGTTGTTCAGAAGGCTCGACGTTACAATGTTCCAGATTCTACGGAAAAGAAAACAGTAGGCAAACTCACCTCTCAGGTACCTTCACAGAAATTTCCTAGTAGAGAAAGAAAATGACTGAGAGAAAGACAAAGCAAAAGCCTTGGATAATGTGGTGGATAGTTTTAACATTGTGATTTCCTTGATAGTTCACTAGATTTCGTGCATGTTTTTCATAAACAGATTTTATATTTTTTTTTATTTTCATTTTTTTTTATGCTTACCATTAAAGACCAGTGTGTGTCATATTTTAACGACTCGTGTATTCGCTTCTCTTTCCCTTTATTGATTGAAACAGTTTACTGTTTTCATGATGAGCATACATGGCGTGATGAGCATACATGGCGTTATTAGTATACTATTTATTTCATCATAGCTAACGTTTCGGCTCATTTCGACTTGTTCAGAGCCGTTTTCTTTCTCACATTCACTGTGTGGAACCCAGGAGTTCCTTGGTTCAGTTGGTTTCCTCGCATCCGTCATCCGTGTAGGTATTAAAACTTTCTGCACGTAAGTTCGGCTACTACTTGAGAAGATTTCCCTTTTGTTATGGTTGTCGTTAAATTCTGCTGGAGTCAATTCTCCGTGGAGTTCGCGGATAGCCAGGTTGGGGGCGTTTTCATTTGGAATGCAGAAGGTGGACTTTTCCCCTGGGCGAGTCTGGTACCAATTTCCCAACATTTATTTTCGCTAAACTTGTCTATCAAGCGCGAACGACACTTGAGCGGTTTCTTCTTCTCTGAAATATTTTTTCTGAGATATAACCGACGCTCTCATTGTCCAGTTTAAAATGCGCTGCTCATATCTTCGTAATCTATCACATCTTGAAAGATTTAGCAGAGTATACATCGATAACGAAGCAGCAAATGAGCCGATCGTATAATGAGAAGAAAGGATGATACAAAAAGAACATCGCTAAGGACTCCAAGAGAATGCAAACGTCCCTATTTGGTCGACCACCCAAACAGTTTGTGGACAGTGTTCGCGGCTAACGTCGACGTTCTGCATTCACATATGGCAACATTTTCGAAATACCGTTTCGTGAAAGAGAACGGACTGGAAAATGTACTGAGGTCCGCACTACCAGGTTAGCCGGACGGTTTAGGTGTCCAAGTAAGTAATTAAATTTGTGCTGTGTGGTATGGCTTATCTTTTAAAGGAGTCCCAAGCGGTTGTTCTCCTATAGCCACTTGCACACATTGTTGGCTGTCCAACATGTTTTTCACAAGGTTTCTCCTTGATGGTGATTGGAGAGGTAATGATCCAGGGTGTTTACCACTTCGATTTCGGTACCATTTGGTGGTGGAGCTGTTTTTTGGATAGGTTAGTGTGAACGTTCATAAACGGAAGCCATTTCTTTTCTTCCGTTTATCCCGGATTGACTTTATGTAACTGTCCGACATCACCGTCGTTTATAAAAACGTGTCGAATGGTTCCACAAGGCAAGCAATTAGCGAGCTCGTTGTGGATCCTGAAGGAGTAAAAGGAATAACAAGGATTTATGGCTTCTCGGCTCAGCAGCTCATGGCCCTCTTAAAGGAGTGCCTAAAAAGTCCAGTTTTCGGATAGTACGAGGAACATTTGTTGTTTCAAGAACTGAAAACATTCGTCCATCTCTTTTTGTAGAGTGGGTGGATTAGTCGTCGCCGTACGTGTAATGGCCAGAGATTGAGTACTGGTGGTTCTATTTTTGTACATGAACCCATTGGCAAGGTTTGGTTCTAGTTCCTTACCTTTACCGTCCTTCTCATTTCGTGCGAAATACTCCCGCGGATAATTCAGAAATGCACTTGCAAGGGGAATACATTGTTGTTACGTGTGATCTCACACAATATCTCAGACTGATCTTTGCGCCTCAGAAAGGAGGCACATTACCTACCCAAGTAAAGCTGTGAGGACGATCTACATCAATAAATGGAGGAGTCATAAAAAAACTATGATAATGTAAGCAGGCTATTTCCTACATGATTGAAACTTAGATTCCAGGTTTTTCTGTTGAGGTTGTATAACTATTTCGCGAAATAGATTTCGGACCAACTTTACCTTTCTGGGCTGTAAAGAAAGCGAAATACGTCGATGCGTTAGCTGTTAGGAAATAAATAGTATAGTAACAATTCCATGGAAAGACTATCTTCTAACCTTTCTATTTATAATTAACTCGCCGTTTTTCTTGACAAGCAAATACGAGATGGGTATTACACCATTTATTAATAAAGAATAGCCGGCGTTTCGGCTGTCTCGCCTTCTTCTGAGCCTAAGGAGGTCAGCGTGACCCGCAGTATGCTCAACCAAAGACTTTTATAATCTTAGCGGACAAGATTTAACACGTAAATTTCCATTAGGAAAATGAACAGCTTCTTTTAAACACTCACCGTTTTGATCGTGATAAGTCTTCCAGTTAAATGGTGGAGACCAGCCGCACAGAGTGTTACATTGCTGAGCAACGTGCTTGGGTCAGGTCAACGAATCAGGCTGAGGTATGGCATGAGGTCACGCATCATCACAAGACCCTTCTACTTGCGGTGCACTTTTTGGGTTTTTGGATTTAATCCAAAACTCTTCAAGAGTATATACAAGCTGATGTTTTGGATTCCTGTGCGAAGATAGGGACTTTTGTTTTAAAATCTTTCCCATCATGTTTTTGTTTCCTATGCGCACCTTGTGGAGTGTTTAATTCCAATTTAAGTTTACCGACTGGGTGTTCTTTTAAACTCACGCTACCCGTTTTGCCAATGGTTCGTCTTCATACAAGAGATTAGGTACATCAGAACTCACGGAGTCCCCATCTCTACCGTTAGGAAGTATTATGCAATTTTGCGTTGTATATTGACCATCACGCAGAGGTTTCGAACTACAGTTACCTGATATTTAATACTGACCCCAACGTTTCACAGGTGTAGTTATTTCGCTGGAAATAAAAAGCAGCATAGACGGGACCTTATTCTTGCTAGAATCATCGCTTGGGGTCATGACTTTTCGTGTTTACCTATCCATAACGTACGCGATGTTAGAACGTGCGTTGCGTAAACGCTCCAGGCAAATTTTGGTATTCGTGAGATGGGCTGAGATTTGTCTCAGCAATTGGGTGACAGTTAAGTTTGTAAAGCAAGCTTTTTCTATCCATTGGCCCGTCTATACTGGTGGTCGTTCTAACCTTGAAGGTTGAGATGTCACTAGGCGCCATATCATCGGTCATTGCTAGCGTAATTGTTAGTGATTTGCATTGGTAATTCAGTTTTAAATCGCTAATTAACAAATAATTTGACTCTGCCGCGCCTGCCGCTTTGAGCCATTCCGTGCTCAGTTTCAGGTGTGGATTTTTAAGTTCCTTTTCACATAATCTGCGATAAAGGGAAGCGTCTTCAAGAAGTTTTTCTGTTATCTGAACATCTAACTGGCGAAGAATTACTACAAACTCCCTATCTTTTATCACCAGCTCATAGTCTAATAGTTTCTTATTTTATTAGTTCTCGGCTCTGTCTCATACCACATTTTTTGTGCTGCTTTAAGGTTGGAACTACACTTTCTGTCGCGGTAGTGGTTAAGGATTTACAGAGTTTCGTCAGAAAAATATGCCAGAATTGATATCTACTTCGCTGTTGCAGTCTTGCTGTGTAGAGAATGCTTGTGTAAAGGAGGGTGGCGATAATGTTTCCTACTTCTTGTTGCTAATTCCTGTTTGGTATTTCAATTCTAACTTTGTTGCGGAGTCGATCTTGAAGCTGCTTGCAGACTGCACGCGATCCTGCATAAGGTTTCATTCCAAATGGGTTGCGTTGGTGAGAAAACTTGAACCCAATTCTAATAGTGAGCGCTCGTCGTCAGAGATAGTCATGCCCTCTAACACGGTCATTATTATGCGAATTAAGACATAGATGTTAATTTTTGTCTACTGAGGTTATGAAAATGTTTGGCTGAGTAATTTGCATGTCGATTTGAACTTTCTAGCCTCTCAAGAAGGCGAAGCCACCGAAGCTCAAGCTATTCTGCATTAATAAATGCTGTAATAACAGCGTCGTCTTTGCTCATCAAGAAAAGCAGTGAAGTATAATAACAATGAAGTATAAAAAACAATCTCGTATCTGCTTATCAGGAAAAAGAGTAAATTATTTATCAGAGTCTGTTTTCGAGTTTCTTATTGCTTCAGTGATATTTCCAGGTGGACGAAATTAGTCTGTCTCACCCGGTTACGTCAAACGGTGAAAACATGTTGCCTCGTCAACGCCCAAACATATTGCCGCTTCGTCGAAAGTTGAGGAAAACAATAGACAAGAATGGAAACATGCCTTCTCCACGGATGGTTGAGGTGGTTTCTTTTAACCGAATAAGAATCATCCTGTCGAAAAAAAAACATGTTTTCATTGCTAATCGTACTCCTTACTTTATTTTCCTTGGAGTATACATAATTGCTTTGACGACATCGTCGTTGTTCAGTGATTATTAGAGTCAGCAAGAGTTTTAATGCAAGGCGCATCGTACACATTTTCCATCTAAGATGGAAAGGTTGTATTCTTCAATGTACTATGTGCTGGCTGATGTAATACCAACTGCTGCAAGATGAATTGAAAAAAAACAAGTTGTTATGAACGGAGAATCATTTTTGTCAATGGCTGGCATCCTATATGAAAGAGCGTCGCCGGCTCAGAATGCCGCATTTGAAAGATGTCCCAGTGAGGAAGATCCGACTAGATACAAAGATGAAGACGTCACATCGAGAAGACGACCATCTGTGGACCATCGAGTCGGACCATCGGTTCTGATGAAGACGAAGATGCTGAACCGTTAGCCGAATAAATATTGTTTGCCAAACTCGTATTAAGTTAATAATCCAGGAAGGTATTGAAAAGATAGTGATTATCTCTACACAGGTGGTTACTTTCTCGTCCTCAACGAAGCTTAACAGAAAGATATTTCCGACAGTTATCTATAATCTTCCGGGGTGTTCTAATTTAATCCGTCCAAATAAATCACGAAGTTCAACTTGCTCTCTAAGTTCACTTTATTGCGAGTTCTTCGATATATGTACATATGTTCTGGTGCTTGTGATGATCTCGTGAACTTCTTCATGTTTTTCCTTCTTCATGCTATTTATGCGGTCATCGCCTGTGGATATTTATGAAAACTTTTGTATATTACATTTTTTGAAGACAGCATTGATGACCACTCTTTCGAAATTTGTAGCATCGTCGCAGGTATCTTTCTTGAGAAGTCATTTAGTTTTGCCTGTTGGAAATTTGCTATTTTTCGATTAACAACAACGTGCTCTGTACAGGTTCGGAAAGTTTTCATCTCTGTCTCGTGGTATTCCGCCGGTCCTTCACTTTTGCAGTCATTACTGCTTAAGGGAGCGCTAGTATTGATGAAGCACTGTTGGATTAGTTATTTCTTTCCCCATTATAATTGGATTCTATCTGTTTTATGTTTAAAAAGACACTTCGCTGTAAGAATACAGTGACGTGATCTGTTGTAAGATGGAGCGACATCAACATCGAGTAGTTTTCACCTTTTTTTAGAGAATTATATGGTCGATCTGTGGAAGTCGTAGCATTATCCACGTCTTCTTGAAAGAGCAGTAAGACTATTACAGAGCAAGACCGCATGGAACCCCTCTGTATGTTCTCAATTTCCATCTTCCCTTTGTTTCCGTTGCTGTTTCTTGGTTTTTACATAGCAGTAAGATACAGGAGCGGGGGGATAGCGCAATGGTTAGTGATGAGTAAGAGGCGCTACTTTGACCACCTCCCCAACGCTTCCACAGGGCGAACGTGTTGGCTCATCTGTCTCCAAGACTGCAAGGAGGATCGACTCGATCAGCATTCTTCGGTGTGCACAAAGAGGATGAAATCCTCATTCAGCAGCTGAAAGAACACGCGAAATCTTCGAGGGCCACTGTGGACGATAATTTCGAGGAAAACTAATCGAGTGCAAGAAGTGCTGGGAACGTGAAGTACAAGGTGCGAGGCCAGGGCAGTAGTAACGGTGCCGTTCAATACGCTCATGGCCCCTGGTTCTGACGCTGCACTGGGCGAACTAAGCCTTCAAACCCTGAGAGGTAGGGGATTTGGTGCCAATCTTATTGGGGAAGCTTTCTCAAGTCCACAATACCTATGAACACGTTAGTACTGTTATCCCAGGACCAGGTTTCGGAGGGAGAATCTTGTCGACTACTATTCAACGACATTCGCAAAGATCGCCAGAAACCATTAAGCGTAGCCGAACATACACGCGAACCCGAAGACCTTTGTGGATGATAAGTGCAAGGAAGGTAATCGAATACGATAGGTGCTGGGATCGGCACAATATATGCGGTGATGGGTTATGTAAAAAAAGTGGGATACTAACATTCTCGAGATAGATTGTGTGTACTTTTTCTTCCTGTTGAAATTGAACTCTTAAATATCATTACTTGTTCTCAAAGTTTTAATGTTTTTACACGTTGAAGCACTTGGCTGCAAATTGTCACTTGGAAATTCTACATCTGGTAACCGGAATCACAATTTTAGACGACCTTGATAATTGTCCGTTGCTGTTCAGTTTGTGAAAGTTTTATTTCTTCAAATTTCTGCCAATATTTTGGAAATATTCAATACTTAGTGAAGGAGTTGTGAGGGTCGATACAGAGTTCAAGTATCATCTTATAATGACATAACCGATTTCTACTTTTATACTTACAAAGACGGAACTTAATTGCAGACGAGCCTCGAGTCGTTTGGTTGTTCTCAAGGTGATCAGTTGTTACTAATGAAAGCGCGCAGCCAACGGGCATCCCATGTTTCTTCCTCGCTTCATTCCGATATTTCGCCAACTACAGCTAGCAAAACGTTGGAAAACTCACAAGGATACAAGGGTGGACCTATTTACGACAATGTGAGCTTTACTTTACATTATCCTTTACAGTGTTAAATATTCTTTTCACTGGCGGTTCGGTGCTTAACATTAATTTTTTGACAAGACTTTACTTCCCGGAAATCCTCGATGGCCGTGTTATCTTGAGCTATTACAATTGTCTTTATTTTTTCTTGTACTTCTTTATACTCAGGAACGGGAATACCTTCAAATTCTAGGGAAGAAAAAGAGAATTGTGAAATGCAAAAATGGTTTACCCATTAAGAAGTAAACATTCAATTGTATTCTGTTATAGTTTCATAGGAAAGTGCCCCCAATATTAGAATCAAAGTTTCTCATCTTAAATAAAAGAAGTAACAGTGTAACACAAGGAATCACTTCCATATCATTTATTTATAATGCTTTTTGAACTTGTTTTATCTGTTTCTAGACAAAACTGTCGCTATCCTCGTCTGGAATGCAAAATATTGCTGCGTTTCCGATTGTGTCGCCTCGCTTTTCCTCCCCAACAACTCCGATCAAGCCTTTGTCAACGTCAGCTTTGTCCTCAAGATCATGTACCATTGCACGGAACATCGCTATTGCAGCGCACCCTCGACCAGTAAGTGTTTCATGTTCTTCTTTACTGTTTTTTCAACCACATTTGCTTAAGACCCGGTTTGAACTTAGTATCAGTTTTAAAAATAATTACTTCGAGTTTAAGACATTAAAGACACTCGGTTACTTTGATGACAACTATGCTGTTTCGCTAATGAAACTGCTGTTGTTTTGACCACCTTGTGTTTGTTTAATGTTCTGAATTGTTGTTTCTAAGTCACTACACTCATTATTTGCAGATTCATCCAAACGTGTGGATGGTCTTAACTTTTAGGATATGTTTTTCTTAAAACTGATTTATATATACTTATATTAATGGAGAAAATATACAGTTTTGTGTTACTATTGTTTCCCTTGCATGAAGCTTCTAACTCAAACGAAAACAGCGACGGCATCAAATTGTAACACCTCAGAATGACACATTAGTTGCTTCTATATTAATCTATACTTGGTTTGCCTATTCATTATTGTAGTCTAGTATCTGGTGTTGGTGTGTTTCAGCGACTCCATTTGAACGGCTATGCTCGAATATTGTGGGATTAGTTCGAGTTCTCCGGCACATCAGAGTAGCTGCCGGTGATTAGTTGCTGCCATTCATGTTAGTGCATGTCTGTGTGCTCAAAATATATCCCTTTCTCACTCTTTTCCTGTTTTGATTAAGATAGTCAACACTTCATTGGCCTTGTCTTCTTGTTATCCGTAACGAATGTTAATTCTCAGTCTTGGGAATGGTAAACTCTATCCATGACAAGCTAAGAAGACAGAGTGGGTTATAGCTTAGAAACATAACCATACTTTCGAGTTATTACTAGAGCAGTTTTTTTCGTTATATTTTTGTTAAGTATTTAGGACTTTGGTGTGAGCAGAGAATTCTTCTGCAGAGATTTTTTTTTTCCGTTTTATAGGGTTTTTGACAGAGGCAGTAAGGGTGCTTACGTCTCTTAGGACAATTTTTCAATCAAACATGATGTTAAATGTATCGTGTGGAAATTCTGAAGCTTTTCATTTTGGCGCTTTCTTCGTTAGGGCGCTGGTTATTTAATACTTAAATGGAACAGAATGAAGTTGATTCCGTGATCCTTTCGCCCCAGGCTTTTTCTTTCATTTTTTTCTTGTTTCCCCGTATCCTGTCCTTTCTGTTTCGCATTTGTTTAGCAATTTTTAGTCTCGTGTTTTCATAATCCAATTCTTAAATTGTTGTTGTTTAAACGGCCTAATATATGTTGAACTGTTTTATGGTGGCAGGCTACGACGTTAATAATTTGGTTTCTTTCAGAATTTTTCTACCTCGTTCATGACTAAACTACGCGTGTACTTTCATTTATTTATAGGTAAATGTGAAATCAAATGCTATAGATGTACCACAGGTAGTGCTGTATCATTTCGTGTAGAATGTGCTGTTAAGAATCTGTCATTCAGTTCTGGCTAAGCTGATTTCCTTTTTGACATTCGTCCAGATGAAAGCACCCTGATTATATCTGTTGCTCAATTTGTAGTTTTTACTGCATGTGATTAATAGTGTTTGTCACGTTTTCCCATAAAATCAGTGTGATGGTTTTCTATTTGCGCTTATTTGAATGCTTATGGTTTCTTTGCAGTAAATATTGGTAACAGCATCTCCATCTCAAAGTGGCATTTATGTTATGTAAGCGTAATGATGCTTAGATATTTGCAAAACCTCGGACCGCTGGTGTCTGCAATGGAAACCGAACTTCGCATTATCCTTTGAGGGGGCTAACGCTCTCACCACTACGCCATGTGAGTTGCTCGTTTTGGCTTTTTGGCGCGGTGGTGAACGCGTTAGCTCTCCGAAAGGGTAATAGTGTGTTCGGTCCACACCGCAGACGCCAGCGGTCCGGAGTTTTGCAAGCATCTCAGCATCACTGTGGCTATATTTCACATAATACCTTGCCATTAAGAAGTAGTTAGCAGTGAATAGAAACTGACAACATCATTTATATACATAAATGAGTCATAATACGACTTACTCTGCAGTATTATTTATTTTAGAAAAGTAAGAAGAAAATTGGTAGCATCTCCTTGTTCTAGAGAGAAACTTGGTGGGGCATGCACAACTTCTTAGAATAGAGTGTTCCTTTATGTGGAAGGTTTTCCAGCAAGAATTATAACTACATGACACGAAATGGTCCCGTATTTATTATCTGATACTGGTCAAGTTCATAGTCTGCTGTTGTAAAATGGGGGTGTTTCTTCTTCGCAATAGATTCTAAGTAGTCCATGTAAATTTTTTGTTGTAGATATCTCGGGTTATCGTGGCAACTGGAAAAACAAGTGCCAAAGGCTTCACGGCATCGAGTAAAAGCTCCTCAAACATTCGACGCATTGCTGCTGGCGTTCGACTCCGACCTTATCCGTCTCAAGGAACTCGCGTCGAATTGCCTGCAACACCTGGTGCACCTGCTAGCGTTTATGATCTGCGTTCTCGCTTCACGCACTGTACAGCAAGAAGCACTCTTCCCAATGCAGCACTCAAACTTCCAGCGAATACTGAAGCTCTTCTTGGTTCACGACGGAAGAAATAACTTCCATGAGTGAATTTCACAAACCGATAGGAAAAGGAATGGATTATTTTAACACAGTGAGCAGAAGGTTGGTGCAGAGTTCCATCCAGATGTTTTAAGGAAAGCAATTTATTCCACGTGCTTGATGCACTTAAGCCTATGTTCAACTTTTCCTAGGAAACGAGCATTCCAAGAATTACGTTTTGAGAACAAATTTGTTCTTTTTATTGGATCATTTTTAATTTCTACTCCTTAAAATACCTCACCGTTAATCTCTCGGTTACTAGTATCATTTTGATATGAATTGCCTGTTCTCATAACGTGTTATTATCTTTAACCCTTTGCTATTAGATTCCTGTGCCTATGTATCTATGATGGTAAATCGCTGGCGATTTGTTCACTGTGAATGCAGTCTGTATCTTATCCGATCTCTTGGTCGATACCACTCGATGTTTTGTTTATTTTGTTTTTTACTGTCTGCACCAACGTGATTTGTCTCCCATCTTCCGCATTTTTGAAGCCAGCGTGCTTCTTTCCAACATAAGCATTTTCTCCGTTGATTAGACGAATAGCTTTTGTCAGATTTTCTAGCTTATTCGTAGGAACGAAAGTAGGAACCATTTGTTAGGTTTCTTTCGTTCTTTAATTGGAACTTTTCACCATCTTTTTCGATCATGCACAGCACTGCTTTCTTTAGTCGAGTAGTCATTTTTGGACTCTGAAATCTGGACACTTCTTAGTTTGGGTTATTCATTTTTACATTTTTAGCTCCTATAATTTGCTAGTGATGAGTTGTTGCGCCTTGTGAACCTCTAAGGAATGTTATCTCTGATATCTGCTAACATGTGTCTTTTTGTATTAATTGCCATTTATTCGATGTCATTGGCACAACCGTTTGCGGTTATCGATCCAGAATTACCTTAGGAACGGCTTACAGTAGCACGTTACCGTAATCTTTTTTATAAACGTATTGGCTTAGGTGTACACCCTTTACACTGGTCTTTTATAGCTCATATCGAGTTGCTCGTCAGTTGTATGCTATCTATGAACAAATAAAAATCTAATTCCGGTATAAAAAATGCTACGAATCCATAAGAACGAAGGCAGTTTTCCCAAGAAGCAAACATTATGATTCGATTATGTTTCTTTTAGTTGAGAAGTATGCATTATTCAAATGCTCGTACTACGGATGATATACCTTGGTTATTTTGTATGTTAATAGTTCTTTTCGCTTCGGATAAGTGTACACCCTGTAACCATTACCAGGGAGGTCATCTTTAGCTGACACAGAGTTACATCGATTTCCCCTTGTTTCATTACTCCCCTCTCTCTCTCTCTCTCTCTCTCTCTCTCTCTCTCTTTCTCTCTCTCTATATATATATATATATATATATATATATATATATATATATATATATATTGCGGCTAGATGGAAGAACGCCGTTGTAGAACCTGCATACTATGTGCTACTTGGCCAGTGGATTATGGAGTTGGTCGGATTTGCCCTTTGTCCGCCACTTGTAAGTGGAATGCTCGACTTCATATGAATTCGCCACGCGGCACTTTTTTTTCCCCGTAGCTGCCATGGACAACCCCGAGCTTGGGTTAAAACATTTTATAGCAATAATAACGGTACAGTGATAATGTGTAGTATTTGAGGATATGTGGTTAGCTGGATATATACGAGCGAGATTGAAATGAGAACAAGTGATACAGCTGAAGGAAGCTAGGCAGACACTAGAGGTGAAGCACTGAGGAACTGAGAAATTGGATGAACACAGGACGAACGCTACGAACACTTGAAGACGAATGCCGATGGGCTGCCTGTATTATTTCTGTAGTGGGTGGAGCTTTGCCAAAGGGAACTAAAGACAGCGCCTAGAGAGAGGTTCTAAAGGTTTTTCTACTAGCACAATCTGACAGTTCTACATGTGAAAGGGCGCAGGTGCCTGTTCGGAAACTTCTTTGGGACGGCAGATGCTGGAAGGTACATTCAGCTGACTGCTGCTGATTCCCTCTCCAGCCACCTGCGAGGCAACTGCGTGCAGTGGTCGTTGAGAGACAATTTACAGAATATGCAAGAATAGATGTATGACGATTACAAGTAAAACAGTTATTGTAGAAGACATAAGGTAACATAGAAATAGGAACTGTTTAAGGAATAATTACTATATACTATAAACAACTGGGAAATATAGTAGTTACGCTTCAGTATGGATAAGCCAGCATAGATTTAATCTGTAGGTTTTGTCAGATTTTTCTGTAGACAGAAAGTCTTGTCAACCGAACCGAAATCGAAACCGAAATCGCTGTTGTCCCAATGTTCTGCACGGGATCAGACCATTGCTTCTTTCATGCAAGATTTTATTTTTTCACAGAAAGGAGAAGAAGCAGCTAATTTCAAAGAACGATATCGCAAAACCACCATAAACTGGGATTTATTCAATTCATTAGTCGGCCGTTGTGAAGATGCTCTTCTTGACAACATCGACGAGGATACTATGGGCCCATTCAAGATCTTCACGTTAGAGCTATGAAAACTGTGAGTTCGAAAGTCACCAAAAGAAGTTCGTCTCCAAAAATTAGAGCCAATACGCCAGCGTGGAATCGCACAAGCTATAGGTAACCGCCAACTCACGTCTAACTTGTCAAACAATGCGGATAGGCGATGAAAGAAGAGGACAAGACAGGAGCGGGTAGCTCTGGTCGAAGCTGCAGAGGCTGAGAAGGGTATTGGCAGCGAACAACCAAACTTTGCCAGTTGCGAAACTAAGATTATTACACATCGACGCCCATACGGAAGACTAACATGTTCCAGGAAAGCATCGGAGGAAATCATTGACGATTACTATTCAGATCTCTTCAATAGCCACGTCCATCTTCTCTCATATGAAATAAAGGAGGATGGATATGTTGTACCACCGGTTCTCCCTTCCGAAATCCGACATGCCATTTCGTCGGTGAAAAATCAAACAGCACCAGATCCAGACAGGATAAGATCTGAATAGGTGAAAAACCTTCCGCCAGTCCTCGTAAACACATTGACTCGGCTCTTCACACGTTACCCGTCTGACTGAAAGGTCACTCACGACTCAATGGAAGACCAGCAAGACCGTGCAATTGCTCAAGAAAGCTCTACGATGTCGACAACTATCTCCCAATCTGCTTGCTGTCTGTCGCTTTCAAAGTTTTGACTCGAGTCATCCTAAACAGGATTGGCAGAACACAGGACGAGAGATAGCGATGTGAGCAAGCAGGGTATCGAAAGGGGTTTAGTACGATGGACTACATCCACGCGATAACGAGACTTATTGAAGTATCGCGAGAGTACGAAAGACTGCTCGGTCTCACTTTCATCGATTTAAGGAAAGCTTTTGAATCAGTTAATATGAAAGCAGTAATGGAGGTCTTTGTTAATCAAGGAGTCCCTTCTCAGTATATAAAGATTCTTCTTGATCTTTACAAAAAATTTCACAACTAGGATATTACCATTCTACAACGATATTAACATTGACGTCAAAAGAGGGGCTAGGCAAGACGATGCCATCTCGCCAAAACTATTCACCGCCACCCTCCAGAAAGTCATGCGAACATTGGAATGGGGTAATATGGGAGTGGCAATCGACTGTCGGTAATTACACCATCTTCGCTGTGCTGATGACATCGTCCTTATAACACCAAACATTAGCCAAGACGAACGAATGCTTGCCGACTTTGGTAAAGCCTGTGGAAAGATTGGTCTTCAACTAAACCTTTCAAACAGGGTTTTTGTGAGGAACGCATTGATTACGTATGCTCCATCTCTCTAGGTAGGGAAATCAACATGATGAACGACTCAGCTCCGGAGTTGAGCAGAAGGAAACGAGCGGCTTAGGGTTGCTTTCAAGAGCAACGAGGATGTGGTCAAGAGATCAAAGAACACCCAACTCCGTTCCCACCTTTTCGGCTCGATACTTTCTGCCTTAACGTATGCATCGGATATCTATTCACTGCGTAAGCAGGATGAGAGATCACTCAGTGTTATAGAAGGTGCAGTCGAAAGTACGATGCTAGGAGTATTCCGTATCACACAAGTAAAGGAAGGAATCCGAAGCTCCGAATTGCGTCAACGATCAAAGAAATCAAAGATGCCGTTCTAAACGCCAAACTGTTGAAGGTAATGTGGACAGGACACATAATGGGTATGAAGGACAATTGGTAGACAAGATCCCTTATTGACTGAATTCTTCAGGGATGTCAAACATACTGGAGGAAGACCGCCGACCCGATGGTCAGAGTTCATCACGAAAAAGCCGAGAAGAAAGGTATGATGCTCAGCGAGTCTCATGAGCGAGCAGAACCCACTGGGCTACTCTTGCACGAGACAGGGAAAAATGGAAGATTCACTGGCGCTCGCTCTGAGTCAGTCGACGATCAACGGGACTCCAGGTGATACAGGTGACCGTAGTCCCATATGGCAAAAGAAGAAAATGTGTGTTTTTAAATGCATCCTTCCTATGAGGATTAAAAAATATTAGAGCAATCGTTTTTGGAAGATGCGCTGCTTGTTCGATCCCACCCCAGGCTCACGAAACCTCTCATTTCTCCGGGTTCGGGAAACTGGCATTGGACTTGTCCGGGAGAAAAAAAATCACTCTTTGCATTCCATTTGGGAACGCTCCGTCTGAGCGATCTCAGGACTTCAAGAAGAATCGACTCGACTATTCTATGACATTCAAGATAGAATGAAAAAATCCTCAAAGCACCATCGGAAGCAACACGTAAAGGTTGGAAGATCTTCGTGGTTGATGGACACGAGGAACGGAATCGAATATGAGAAGTCCTGCGATCTGTATAGCGGAAATGGAGGCTGGTATTATAAAATAAAATAAAAAAAACACAAAAAGATAAACGACGTCATCCCTTTGACGCAGAAAGTGCTGTTGATACGGCAGCGTAGGGTAGGACGAGTAAGGAAAAGTTGCTATAATGTCAAGACATAAATAGCAAAGGACTGAAGTGATAAACTGTACCTGCAATGCATGCTTACTTGTTTGTCTTCGATAGAGAACTTGATCATGTGGACAAGAAGGATTAGGTACTACATCGTCGGACTTTCACGGACGAGAAAAACACCGCTCATCCAACGTCTTTTGTGACACCGGAATGGAACTGTTCCCGTGAACATGCGACAGTAGAGGAGACGGCGGCGTCGGCGTTTGCAGCAACTTGAGCTTCGCCATCAACGTCGATTCATTCGAAGTACTAACTACCCAAATTCGCTTTATTCGATTTAAGAGATATGCATCAACACCGTCTCTGACAATTCTTGCCGTCAGCGCATCGACGTCGAGTTGTTACGAAGACGAAGTCGAGGCCTTCTAAACAGACATTAGAATTTATGGACAGAACAGTTTTTAAGGCATCTAGTTCCTCCTTCGTCCTTCACACATAAATGAGAACTTATCCAAAACATGTACCGAATGGCTAAAAATGTGTGCACAGGAGAAGAGGAAAGGATGCCATCGCAAAGCTTACCCCGAAAAGCTATTTTTAATGGGTGCGAAGCAGAAGCCAGTGGGCTCAGACCAAAGGGTACGGCTATTCTCCAAAATAGTGTTTGAAACCTAAGTAAGACCTCTTTCAAGCTGCCGTTTATATCAAGAGAAGTATTTTGCGCCGTTAAGAGGTGTTTGAAAAAAGTAGTCTTGAAGATTATTTGACGGTTATTAACTCCACCCATTTCCCTACGCCTTAGTTCGCAACCGCCTCTACGGTTGTTCATGCTGCTTAGAAAGCTGTGTAATATGTCCCTAACGGGAGAGACTGTGATTTATAAGTGCAAGTACAAAATACTTTATCTAATCTAAAGCATACTGTGAAGAATACATTGGGAAAATGGACATAGCACTTTGTGTTCGCTTAGAAGAATATCTAGATGGAAAAGTAAAAATTTGACAAAGCACTCCTCTAGATACATATGGGGTAAGAAGGTGCAACAGTGATGAATTTGAAGTGACTATCCGGATCCTTGCGCAGGAATCAAAAAATGTCAACGCTTAAGACTCTTGAGGCGTTTGGGATAGGTTTGAAAAGTCTAAAGTTCGAACCGGAAAGACGAATGCCTCACCATCACACGAGAACTGACGCCTTTTTTTCAAAATGGTTTTTTGACTTTGGATGAGTCTCACTCGTTATCCCACATGAACAACAAAGATCGGTCACCTAACACAATGGTGGATAGTTTCGAAGTAAAGTGACGTTAATCTATGTTGTAAATCTTTATTCGTATTGCTTGTATCATCTGTTGTTCGCTGATCGTCGAGTGACTCGAGCGGGCGCCAGTAGATCTTACATTTTTCCCTGTCGCGTGGAAGACTAGCCCAGAGCGTTCTGCTCGCTCTAGGACTTTATTCAGCAGTGAAGAGCTTTGTCCATCAGCATGGTGGTCTTTCTAGAATACGTTTGACATCCCGAGGAATCGCTTCACTAGCGGATCTGCAGAAATGGAGATTTCTTGAAAAAAAAGGTTTCATCCAAATTCTCCATCAGCACACATAACATTTTTTATGCTCAAATGGAAAAAATTCCTTGCCTGCACTATTTCGCGGGGCATTTTCAGGAGAGTGGACAGCCATTTTACGGAGTCGTGGCACTTCGTCAGAGAAGTGATGGAGGCGGAAGCCGAACTTTATCAGCCTTCTCGACAGCAGCTTTACTGTAGTCTATTGATCCAAATTGACGTCCTACTGTGAGCCACAAAGTCACCATTTTTGAAGTGAAGAGATGATGTACCAAAAGTGACTCCAACTTGGAAAAACCACTGAGTACAACTGTCTAAATCTTTGTACCAAAGTGTGTAGAAATGAATGAATTGCATATACTTCATATAGGCCTGGCTGAACGTATAGGGCGTTATGAAGTGCTATTGCACACAATGAAAAATCCTAGAGAAAATTAACATAGAGGCTCGCATTTGGATCTCTATATGGATCATTGTTTACTAATAGCTGCAAAGAATGTTGCACTTGCACGATGTAAGAACAGCAGGCTTTGCCTGGTACCAACAAGCAAAATATTATTCCTATCATACTGAAATCATACTGACGGTCTTTGGATGACTGACTATTGTCTGTCTGTACACACGAAAAACGATAATTTTCAGGTTCGATGTAGTTTCCCAGCTGCAGAAGTTCTGCTTCAAGATGTTAT
This sequence comes from Angiostrongylus vasorum, assembly GCA_018806985.1. Lineage (NCBI taxonomy): Eukaryota > Metazoa > Nematoda > Chromadorea > Rhabditida > Metastrongylidae > Angiostrongylus > Angiostrongylus vasorum. Next base: position 52,201 of record JADANN010000147.1, on the reverse strand, counting down.
GGAGACTTCAAATATGCAGTGTCCCTCTAACAATTTTCGATTTCACTTGGTATAAGAAGTTTCCTTCAATACCTCGCAATTCCTTGCTTTTTTCCTGCAGTGTCCCTCTAACAATTCTCGATTTCACTTGGTATAAGAAGTTTCCTTCAATACCTCGCAATTCCTTGCTTTTTCCTTAGATAAAGGCGCCTCAGCAGGTTAATTTGATACAGTGTGAATAGTTTTCATACATACGTGGTAATCGAAAAATAGCAGATCAGTCTGAAGATATTTTCCAACGTCTTCGGCAAACGCTACTTTCCGTGATTTGTGCTCGCTAAGTCGTCATGGACACCTAAAAGCACCGCTTTGCTTTTGAGATTCTTATGCATCTGCTGGTTTTATAGAAACGTTAAAATCACTACGATATTTCACTGGCCTCTGCAGTTTTAGACCAGGGAAGGAAGCGTAGATTTTGGTAAATGTACGTAATGAAATTAATAATCCTTTTTTTCACACCGTCCTTCCTTCGAAGCCATTTGAAGGCTTTTTTTTTCTGTATTATATATCACTACATTATGTTATTATATTACCATTACCTATTATTATTACATATATATATTATACCTATATTGTATATTCCTCCCAACGGTTTACAGCCTCTTCGTGACTGCGCGGTGTTCATAGGGTGTTGGGCTGGGATGTAGATGCGAATCGGGGTGATTTCATCCTCCCGCCAGAATCTGCCATGCTGAGAAGGAGTCCGGCGTTTCCGTCAGGAAGCACAGCTAAGAATAAAAGAATACCAGGATCCACCGCCGTCCCGGTATCAACTAGTCGCATGGTGGCAAACATCCCTATGATCCACAAGAACGACGACTGGCTGTCGTGGTGACGACCTCAGGCAGGCTTTGGCTAGGCTGATCTCGGGACTCCAAGGAAACACAGTGGCTAAATCAGAATGGCTCCAAAAAAAGTAGAATATGCTGGGGCCCGCAGAGCCAGTGAGAATGGGCCGTCCATGCATCCAAGTAAGTTAGTACATATTATATTGTCATATTAATTTTTCCGCCCTTCTCTCACCTACTCTACTTTTTGAAGTGACGAAGATTCTCTAAAGCTAGAAGTAGAAACAAGTTTCCATCATTTTTTCTCGTGCACTTGAAATAATTTTTGGTTTCTTTGCTAATCAGTTTAACTGTTGTTGAATTCAGTTCTTAGGAGAAAAGCAAGCGCCTCCGAATTTTCTACCATGGTCTTCAAGTTCCCTACAAGGAACGCTTCACGTTGACTCGGGGATTATGAGATTCAGCTGCTCATTTGGAACAACTTTTTCAAATGTAAGCTGAGTATTTCGAAGAATGCAAGCAGAAAGAAGCTTTAGATTCTGTAATGGTTATTGAAGCAGTTCTATGTTCTTCTTCTCTCCTCAGTAGGCTGTTGTATTACTGTGCAGCTTGTTTTCGTCTGGAACCGTGAGGTAGCCAAGGGATGAGATTATGAGCAAATAACTACGAAACGTCACTGGTCGTTGAGTGTTGGAAGAATGCTCATTATTTTCTAGTAAATCCTTTTTTTTAATGACCTACGTCTGTGATGGCAGCAGGATTTCTTCCTGCCGCCAATGTGGGTGATCTAGGGGCAGATAGGCACAAGGCTAGATGACGTAATCCGAGGCAGCCGGAAGAGGATTGGCGCGGAACAAAAGCAATTGTTCACTTATTCTGATACACGGATGGAGTGCTGGCTCCAGTATTTCAAGAATTGGTTTTCTTTGGACCTTTTGCTGCTGCTATCAATGTAATTCATCGCCTAGGGAAGGTGCTTGATTTCAATTGAATTCTTTCTAATAGATTTTGATTCTTTAGATCTAATACTTCTAGTAGATTCTAATGATTCTTAGACCAAGTTTCAACAACAGATCATACATAGTTTTTTTCTGTGACATCAATTTATTGATGGAACCAAACACTGCTCGTTAGCATCACTATTTATTAAAACCCAGGAAGACCGGAACGAAGAATGTAGGACAGCCTAGAAATAATACCATAAAAGGGCTTCACACCAACAAAAAATGCAGACTTTCGAAATCGTTCCAGCTAGTAGTTTCATGCTGACATTGACAGTTGCAGAGGAAAACGCTGTTCCCAAGCGGGATGTTAGAAGACGAAGAACTCTGTTCAGGACAGACTGCCACTGCTGTGTTGTCCAGGTGGACAGGATAATGTTTCTGATCTGAAAAACTTCCAGCATTTCGAACTATGTGCTACTTCAAATCAACATGTGAAAACTACTAACTGCGATCGTTCCCAGTGATGGTCAAATGTTGACTCGGCACCGCTATTGCTTGCCATATCCTCCACAGTTGGCAATCTTGAACCATGTTGTTATTATCGAGGGGACATACGGCGCTTACTACATCTCCGGTGACGAAGCAACTCTCTCTCATATTCATTACCGCTGCAAAGGTTTCCATTTTTCAACATTGCAAAGTTGATCGAAAACCAGTAGTTTCTCGAATAATTTATTTATAACAATACGCTATCAAATTTCAAATATTAGTCGAGGTTATATTTCATGTGAATAATCAGGTAAGATTTACTAACGGGTTAGTTTCCTATTTGTAATCTTTCATTTGTTTTAAGCAACACCCATAAATAAAGACATAACTCTTTGTTTTATAAATGGTTGAAAACTACGAGATACCAATATGACGCCAATACAAAGCAATAATTGACACACTCACGTGCTAGTGGCATCATCGGCATTGCATTAACCGAAACCGTCGCGCATCCAAGCGGTTGGTAGTTGATCTGCACCTGTATTTGGTCTAAAATCGCTGCTGTCACGAAATCTGGTAGACCCGCTCGGCGTCCGTTTTCTTCCAGAACTTCCCTGATCTGAACAGAAATCACGCTATGGAGGCGATCTCTTAAAGGATAGGTCATGGATTGCTTGAAATTTTCATGGATTGTGAATCTTAGGTTTTATTAGTTCACAGTGGTTTGTCTCTTACCGAATCACTGACAAGGTTTTGTACCAAAGCTCTGGCAGCCTGTTCGCTCGCGGACATAGAAGGAACTTGTGCTCTTACGGCTACTGCGGCACTGTAGGCCAGTCGTGTTGGCAAATTGAAATTGGTAACAGCAAACGTTCGGTTTCTCACTGCAAGTAAATTTATCTGTCTCTAGCAATACTATGGCTTTTCACTATACATTAACTTTGGTTATTTCATTTCTCGCAGCCTATGCAATAATCACTGGCGTCGACGCTGTTATAAACGGAACTGCGAAACAGATAATAGCCTCCTGCTACATAACATTTATTGTCAGAAATAAAAAGTTTCTTATTTGTGGTGTCTTGTCTTATGTGGTTCAAATGTTGGGGATGACACTGGTTTGAAGTAGGAAAACGAGTGAAGAGGGTTGTTCTAACGATGATGCCATACTTTGTTGTCCTGGAGCTACGCCGCATCCAAACACTGGGGGTGAGTAGGAGAAAAGAACCAGAAGCGATGTCGCTGTGATGGTCATGAATTTGTCCTGCTGATCCATTTTCACTTGAGAGTTCTGAACAGACACCCAATTTATGACTTCTTTTCATAAAACAAAAGAAAGATGCACGGCTGCCAAGACTCTTGAATATTAATGAAGGTAAGTCTGAGAGAAACAAATGGGATATTTTTGCCGTAGAAAAATCTTCTTGTGATAGAATCGTTCAATCCTCAATTCCCTTTAAAGAGCTCTTATGAATTGCAAACGAGGATGGAACGGTTTTATAGGGCGATTTGCAAAATTGAGTGTGAAATTTGCTGTAGTCGTGGAATCTTTACTAAGATCAAGACGGCGTTGAGGGCAAAAAAATGATAAACCGGTGCTCAGCCTTCAGGATGTGACCTTCAAGAAAAAATTTCTCTTATTGCGATTTTTAACTTTAACGCCTCGACTCGTAGCAGAATTCTTCCTGAGGGCGTTCAGAAATACGCCATGGAAAGAATTTGAACTTCATCCGGTTGCTTTTATCTATGTTTGCAATATTTTCGCAATCTACAGCACCGGGAACAACGGGTGAAGTTCGTGATTTTGATGTGGTTGGGACTCCATTGAAAGTGAATTGATGTAAGGTATTAGTATTATTAGTATTAGTTTAATTAGTATAAATTTACAAGGCCCAGAATTGGTTACTTCAGTTACTGAGTTTTAGACCTGTTTCTTTCTTCTAAACTGATGAGAAAGTTATTCAAGAAGAAATGCATCATTTTTTCATAAAAAAAGCTAACCGAAAGTTTCATAGAGAAAAAAACAAATGAAGGCTCCCACCAGCTGCAGAATGAAGCGTGGGTTTGATATTTTCGAACTTTCAAATCATCATTAGGGCTCCAGCGTTTTAATCGTCTCCAGATGACAAGTATTTCACAAAATCGACTTCGAACGAGAAACCGAACTCGATTCAGCTTCCATCGGTTTATTTGGAAAAGAGAAAATTTCGAAGAGACAGCTATGATTCAATTCGATTTTTTATCCAGCAGTGAGTAGCTTGTCACGAGCTTTTTCCAGGCGGTTGCACTTAAGCCGTTTGAAGTTTCCTAAAATCTGAGTAACTTTGCCGTTGGTGGACTTGAAAAGAGAATGTGACGGTTGAGGGGGGTTGACGTGGACGTGGTGATACCACGACGCTGGAATTTCTGACCACTACTCTCGAGGAATTCTGCAAAAGTCAAACTTACTGAATCCGTATAGCATGTGTGTCATATTCGCTTAGCTGGACAAATCGTAACTATTAAATACTGTTGTACACAATTACAAGGAAGAAGGGGAAGTATGTAGCAAATATCTTGCAGCTGCATTTTTTATATGAATTCTCGTGTACTACTAGTAGTGACGAATGTTTAGCTTTTACGGTGACTAACTACTCCTCAAGGCTTGGCACCGCCAGGCACTGTATAATTCGTATCATGCAGAAGTCGTACTAGCACGCAGGCATCCTCACTATTGTCTTTCTTTGGACTCAGAAATGATAGTTTTACAAGGTGATATCGGTTTACATCGACAGGAACACAGGAACACAGGAACAATGCACTGGTTTCGCTTGATGCATAATATCCTGGATTACTACGCTGTAGCAGCGAAAGTTTACCTCCTGTGATTTCTATTTTTTTCAATAAAATAAAGGAATTCTATTAGTCACTCTCTTTTCTCAAAAGCGAGGTATCTGACGAATCTCTATTAGTTCTGGAAGTATAACGAGCGCTCACCAATCTCAAATGAATTTATAGATGTCCTGCTAAATGCTTTATGTGACTTCTGGTTAACGTCATGTTTCGAAATCCTACTCAGGATGTGGAATGAATTTTCCAAAAAAGAAGTCCTTGTAAAGGATTATTGCAGGAAAATTGGAGCGTGACCACAGGCACTGAACGCAACAGTGTTCGTAGAAGGTCACTGAGACAAGATTGGAAGTGTTCTTGAGATCCGGCAGTAGGTGTGGGATCGTTCAATAGAAGGATGATATTCATAATTTAAGAATAAAATAGCCCTAATGCAACTAAAGGCGCGTGTGGCGCAGTGGTCGGAGGTGCATTGCAACACACACGTGGAATCTATCTCCGCGCTCATGGCCCACCAAGCTTTCCAGTTCCTTCGGGGTCGGCAAATTGGTACCAGACTTGTCTGGGGGATAGCAGCACTGGCTCGATACATCGATAGGCCACCGCGAGTCATTGTAAAGGCCAGATATGCCTTCAGTCATCTCCAAAAGATGCTTAATGAAGTCGAATCAATGGCGCACCCCTAAGGGATTGGTCAACGCCGTGAGCTTTATCATTTATTTTATCCTTTTAATGCAACTAATGCCTCGTCTATGGCAGAGCTTTAGAAAATGCTGGGAATTCAAACGTCTCATAAACCAAAAAAATTCAATAAATTTTTGATCCTTCATGCAGAATTTCGGTAAGGTTCTTTTTAGCCATTACTTAACTATTACTAGGATGTGAAAAGTTATGTCCATCCCCGTTCCGCTCACTTTTGTTGAAAGTAAGCCAATCCAAGAAATGCGCCTGCAGTAATTACATTTATTGACTTGATTTCGTTTTCTCATTCCTTTGACGATTTGATTTTTCTCTATAGTAAAAGTCTATTGGACAACGATTGGCCAATAAAACATGTCATAAAAGAAATGAAACCACCGAAATACCTTTTGCAGATCAGTTCACCTCCTCCCTACGCACACCGGAAGGGTAAAGTTCTCATGGTGGCATTTGATGTCGCTATTCAGTGTTAAGGATGCCGTCGATCAGGAAGCAGATGTGCTAATTCGTTCCCACTTCCAACGCCCTATTCCAATCCACATAGGGAAGGACTTAACTCTGTCAAGACTGCAGAGCTCACGCGCCTCTCCACCAATACTCCACCACATTCATAAATAAGAGGATATCCCCAAGCAGTAGCAGAAACAACATGCGAAATGATCCAAAATCTTTGTGGTTAGTGAATGCGAGGAAAAACGAATCTAACGTAGAAAGTACTGAGATCAGCACAGCAGAAATGATGACGGGCCATGTAAAAAACTGTTCTGATCACTGTTTTGTTGTTTAGCTTAATAGCCAATTTTTGGTTCTCGCAGTGAAGTAAACATTATTTTCGCATGGCAGAAGGCTAAGAGCTAGTGAAAACCCTCGCCTCGGTGAAATTTCATTTCAACTTCAATAGGGTATTTGATTAGTGTTTCAACGTCAAATTTTTGTTTTCTCATAATCGGCTGGGTTTTCCAACCACAGTTGGCAATCAGAAATTCTACAGCTCAATTCTGGGAAACTCAGAACGCTTAGTTAACGTAACAAAATATTATCATCTGTTTTGATTATGTTGTGAAAACAATGGCGCGCATTGATTTAGTAACACACATTTAGAACCAGCGCAGTACTAGCAATCTGTCCTCGCCTTGTAGACAGCTTATTGCCTAGCTCATAAAAGATGTTCTCTCCTATCTCTATCTTGTTATTTATGTCTCTTAACTGTCAAGTGCTTCTTAGTATCAACAGATTTCATATTCATGCTTCGCATGTGTTTCACGCCCTCTGAGTGATGTATCTCTGAAGTAGCACCTATACACTTGTAAAAAGAGAACGTAGGAATGCTCTTATTCGAGAGGAAAGAGCCACGGTCATTCTAGTAACATCCATATTCACACGTTTTCATGGTTACCTATGTCTTAACTGCCATAAACTGGAATAGTACACATTTAAGACGATTCCTAGTAGTTTTGCCTCCGCATGGGCCGCTCGAGTCACTCGACGATCAACGGGACTACGGACTCATGTGGCTCAATACACACCAACGTCTTTTCATATTTAATTGAGAGACTTTTTGCTCAAACTAACAATTACACGGTGCGAAATGCGTACTCTTGAAAATAAAAAACAGTAATGAATTGAAACTACTTAACAACACTTACGCGACGGCCTGACTAGTACAGAGGTCACACGATGTGAAGACACCGACCGCTTCATGCTTTATATAGAGATAACTCAGCTCATCACCTGTACAACCTGTAGTCCCGTTGATTGTCGAGTGATTCGAGCAGACGCCAGTAAATCTTCCATTTTTTCCCTGACGCGTGCAAGAATAGCCCAGTGGGTTCTGCTCTAGGGACTCGTCGAGCACCATATTTTTTTCATCTAGGCTCTTTGTGAAGAACTCTGACCATCGGTTCGGTGGTCTTCCTGCAGTGGGTTTCACATCCGGAAGGATCCAATCACTAACGGCTCTTGTCCATCGGTGTCATTCGTACGCATTTGTGTCCGGCCCACCTTATCTTCGACAATTTGGCGTACAGAACGGCATCTTTGATTTTTGATCGTTGACGCAGGTCGGAGCTTCGGATTCCTTCCTTTACTTGTGTGATACGGAATACTCCTAGCATCGTACTTTCGACTGCACGTTCTATAACACTGAGTGATCGTTTATCCTGCTTACGCAGCGAGCAGGTTTGTGAAGCATACGTTAAGGCAGGAAGTACCGTTGAGTGGAAAAAGGTGGGCACGGAGTCGAGTGTTCTTTGTTCTCTTCACTACATCCTCGATGCTCTTAAAAGCTCCCCAAGCCGCTCATTTCCTTCTACTCAGCTCTGGAGCTAAGTCGTTCATCATATTGATTTCCCGACCTAGATAGACTTAAGTGGAGCATTCGGAGATATTCGTTCTGTCGAGCGTGAATGGGGCACACGAAACCAATCCGTTCTTCATGAACATCGTTTTTGTGAGGTTTAGTCGAGGACCAATCTTTCCACAGGCTTTATCAAAGTCGGCAAGCACACGTTCCGCTTGGCTAATGTTCGGTGTTATAAGGACGATGTCATCAGCACAGCGAAGATGATGTAACTACCGACCATCGATTTCAGCTCCCATATTATCCCATTCCAATGTTCGCATGACGTTCTGGAGGGTGGCGGTAAATAATTTTAACGAGATGGTATCGCCTTGCCTAACCCCTCTTTTTGACGTCGATGTCAATATCGTTGTAGAATGGCGAAATCTTGGTTGTGAAATTTTTGTACAGCTCACGGACAATCTTTATTTACTGAGAAGGGACTCACTGGCTGACTGACAAGAGCTTCCCATTACTGCTTCTATCTTAATTGAATCAAAGGCCTTCTGTAAGTCGATGAAAGTGAAACAAAGCGGTCTTTTGTACTCTCGCGATAGTTCAATGAGCCTTGTTATCGTGTGTATGTGGTCCACCGTATTAAATCCTTTTCAAAACCCTGCTTGCTTACATAGCTGTCCTTCGTCCAGTATTCTGTCAATCCTGTTTAGGATAACTCGAGTGAAAGTTTATAGACGACAGACAACAAGCAGATTGGGCGATAGTTGCCGATATCGTAGAGGTCACCCTTCTTGAACTGAGTAGGGACCTTGAAATCCGACAGGTAACGTGTGAAGAGCCGAGCCAGTGTGTTTGCGAGGACTGGCGGAAAGTTCTTCAAGTGTTCCCGATCAAATCCTGTCCGGACCTGGTGCTGTTCGATTTTTTCAGCGACGAAATGGCATGTCGGATTTTGGAAGGGGGAACCGGTGGTACAGCATAGCCATCCTCCTTTATTTCATATGACGGGAGGTGGACGTGGCTGTCGAAGAGATCTGAGTAGAATTAGTGAATGATTTTCTGCATTGCCTTTCTCGGTGCTGTAACTGTTCCGTCTGGGCGTCGGAGTGCAATCATCTTGGTCTTGTAATTGGCGAAGCTTCGGTGTGCTTTTGCGAATGCTTTTCCCAACCTCTGCAGCTTTGACCATTACTGCTGCTCTTCTCTCTTTAGATCTTCTTTTATCGCCTGTCTGCATTGTTTTCCAAGTTCGGACGTTAGTTCACGCTCGTGCAATTCCACGCTGGCGTATCAGCTCGAGTGTTACTGGAGACAGACGTCTCTTGCTGACTTTCGAACTCTCAGCATTCATAGCGCTAACGTGAAGATGTTGAATGAGCTGATCGTATTCCTCGTCGATGTTATCGACAACGGCATCTTCCCAACAGCCGACTAATGAATTGAATGAGTCCCAAGTTTTGTGGTGGCTCTGGGACTTCGGTTTTTGAATTTAGCGGCTTTTTTCTCCTTTCCGCGAGAGGTAGAATTTTGCACGAAGGGAAACGGTGGTCTGATCCCGTGTGGGAATTTTGGGACAACAGCGTCATCGGTTAAGCAAAACCTTCTATTTACTATTATGTGGTCTATTTCGTTATGCTACTCTCCATTGGGAGATTCCCACGTCCAGCGTTGAGGGTGGGGCTTCTAGAATTGCGAGTTACCACGGATGATCTTGGTCGTCATGATAAACTTAGATAGCCGCTCACCCTTTTCGTTCCATTCTAATCCATGGGTTCCAATGTGACGTTCTTCAAACGTTCTCCTTGGTCCAGTTTTGGCATTGAAATCTCCAATGATGACCTTGAACAATGTATGGGCTTCTCTGTAGAACTTCTCCAAGTCTATAGAGAATGCTTCGACTTCTTCTTCGTCATAGTTTAACGTCGACACGTAAACGACGAAGACTGTCAAAGCCGGTTTTGATCCACATCTTTTTAATCGTAGATGTCCGATTCGGGTTGTGAGCTGTTCGAATGAATCGATGTTCATGGACATACTCGTGTTGACGAGAACGCCGACGCCGCCGACTCCTCTACTGTCGCATGTTCCGAGGAACAGTTCTTCTCCAGTGTCATAGACGGCGTTGAATGGGTGGCGTCATCTCGTCTCGGCCAGGCCGATGACGTCGTACCTTATCCTTCTTGCTTGCATGAGCAAGTCTTCTATCGAGGAGTCGGATGCAAGTGTACGTGCATTGTAGGTGCAGATCGTCACCATAGTTCTTTGTAATCCAGGCAGCTTCTATTGGCCCTGAGATTTCAGCAGCCTCTCCCGTACTCGTCCTACACAACGCTGCGAAATTGGGGGGCTCTTTTCGGGGTCAGGGGAATGAGGCCCGTTTTTTTTTACTGTGTTTAGCATTTTTGATACCCACGTATAGCTTGCTGGGCTCTGAACGTGGGGGGCTGGGCATACTCACGGGTAGCTTGCCAGGCTCTCCCAGAGTGGACATGGAGCTTATTTGTTGGAGACGACTCCTAACCGCTTCCCATATAATTTCCCAGTCACTTGATTGCAGGCTTTTTGGCCGAATTGACTCGTAGAATAGAGTCCGCGTAAGCAAGAACGTACCCACACACGCATGCATGAATACGCCTAGCAAATACAGAAAGTATGTGCCAAATCAGCGCAGCAGAAACAGGGAGTCCATCCCCTGGACCCACATCCCATCTCAGGGAAAGCAAAGGTCGCTTTTTCGTCCGCGATTAATCCCCCTATCCGCAACCTGGGGACGCGCCACGTAGCACCGCGACTAACCAGCTCGAGAACCCTCATATGAGGGAGATCCGTGGATCTGGAGCCTATGAAACATATTACTTCCACTTTATTGTTTTAAGGCACACATTTCATACACGAAAGCAAATGAACAAGCGGAGCTTCATCTACCAGAAAATGATGACGTTTCCCAACGTTTTGTTTCCGTTTTATTTTGTCCAGCTTCCGTTGGAAATGTCGAAAAGCTCATCTTTTTGACAATTTAATGGAAGTCTTAATTCCAAACATATTCAATTGTCAAAACACAGTAGAAAACTGTACCTGTGGCTGATGAGGTTTATGGAAGTCCCTTCTATAAATCTATAGAGTTCTGATCTGATGAACTTCTAGTGAACGAGAAATCGCAGTCAGTTTTCGAAAAACGAGCTTTGTTGTGGATGGTTTAACTACCTTTCAATCCCCGACAATTATCTTTGACTGTAATTCTTCGTATTCTTGTTGAGCAAACACGAGGTGTTATTTTTTATTCTTTATTCACGAACAAGCTGACGTTTCGGCGGATTTCGCCTTCCTCAGAGCCGCTTTCTATGAGGCTTCCACTGAGTACGTCGCGTGGAGACCAACCGCACAGAGTTCACATGGAAGCGTAATATCGCTATTAATATATCGCTATTATTATATCGCTATTATTATATCGCTATTATTATATTACGCTTCCATGTGAACTCTGTGCGGTTGGTCTCCACGCGACATACTCAGTGGAAGCCTCATAGAAAGCGGCTCTGAGGAAGGCGAAATCCGCCGAAACGTCGGCTTGTTCGTGAATAAAGAGTAAAAATAACACCTCGTGTTTGCTCAACAAGAATGCGAAGAATTACTTGATCAATGCCGAGGTTAATAGAAAGTCGGACGTGGGAGTATCTTTGACTGTGTTCGCTTCCGCATAATATTTGACCTTCGCCTTTAGTAACCTTTTTTAGACCAGGTGCAGTAATTCTCATTCTTTTCATTGCCTCTGTTCAAGCAATATTAAAGTGTTTGATACGAAAAGGACTGGAACGTTGCCAACTGTTTTACGCATTGCCTTCACCTCCTCGTTTGTCTTGTGTTTTAATCCAATTTTTGGAAAATAATTGCCGGAACCAAGTCCATTTTTCTTACTGGTCAATTTTATTCGTTCTAAGACAGTAAAGGATAAAAAATAAAGCTCTTGGCGTTGATCAATCCCCTGAGGAATGCGCCATGCATTCAACTTCATTAAGTATCGTTGGAGGTGATTGAATGCATATCTGGCCTTTACAATGACTCGCGGTGGCCTACCGATGTATCGAGCCAGTGCTGCTATCCTTCCCAGACAACTTTGGTACTAGTCTGCTGACCCCGGAGAGATGGAAGGTTTGGTGGTCCATGTGCGCGGGGATCGATTCCACATGCGTGTAGCAACGGTGCCTCCAACCACTGCGCCACACGCGCCCTGCTGAGAGATGTAGCTTTCAGAATACACTCCATGTTCCTTGTGTTGAAGTTTGAATATTCCAGAAATTCATTCCCATTTTTATTATTTTTATTACAAACTTCTGTATGAGCTTATCTTAATTGAATCAACTTTTTTGTTTCAGGTCATTTCACGTTCTTTGGAGAACCTTCAGCTTCACGCTGTTGGTCTATTTACTTTATTTATATACTTTCGGCGCCCAATTGTCTCAGGGTGTATGCGCTCTACTATATTTTCCTTTAGATACCATTCGTTACGATCGTTATCCATGGCAGTTGTTTCGAGCATATTCACCTCTGCATTATCATTCTGCTGTCCTTAGATCGTTTTCGGTTTCGACTACAGATAACTGATGGAAACTACAAGCTTGGCCGCTCATCTTACAGATGATCAACGTGCAGGTCGTTTACCTCCTTTGATCCTCTGTATCAACTTGTTCCGGGTCATCTGGCAACTCTTATTGTCACCTGGTCGGGCCCATCTATATTCCGATTTCCATGATATGCTAATTTCCCCAAACTTCGAACAGCAGATATTTTTTTTATGGTCTGGGACTACGTAGATCTCACAGTTAGCTGATGTTCTATGTGCGCTTCAGATTTCAGTTGAGATAAGGACTAGATAAGGACTCGTGCAGCGCAACTGTTAGAGGCTCTTCTAGACTTTCAGTCACTTTCCGATTGAACTTGTGAATTACGTCTTCGATTTCGCTAACACAAGATGTAGTGCGAGATATAATATGAGCGCTATGCGTCTAACGGCTAGGGGTACTCTTTAATACAAACGATGTCGTTGGTTCGATCCCTTCTTGTGATACTCTTCAGACCTCTTGCAGAGAAATGAATTAATCATGGCGTTACTTATATCAACAATGTAGACAATACTAGCAATACTGCAAGTGATAATGCTATAAGCATAAATATTATGGTTATTATGATAGTGATGCCTTTAAATCTTACAGCTTTAATATTTCAAGCTTTGTAGTATTAACCTTTTTGCTGACAAGCTCGTGTTTCAATAGCATAACTGACGATAAATTCTGGAGCACTGGAGTTTTTCAGGAGTTCAGAACTCTACAGATTTGCAAAGCAGACTTTGTTCAGTTTGACTGTTGGGGGTATATAATGTCTATATGGTTCCCCCTCGGAATTCAACTCTGTTTAGTGTTGAAACTTTCAAAAATTAGCCAAAGAAACGTAGATCTTTAAAATGGCGACATGAACGGTGCACTGGAAGAACACTATCGTGTCATCTCTGGAAAACAAACCCCGTTTGCTCATTTGCTTTCGCTTTTTGAAATATGAGCCTTCGAGGAGTAAAGGAGACGACGTGTAATGGCATGGGCGCCAAGAAATCAGGGTTTCATCGCGAGAAAATCGAAAACCCTTTATCCTTTAAGTAAAGATTTGTAGACTCTATTGCATATATATATATTTTATACATATGTATATTTATATGCAATAGAGTCGTCTGACACAAATCCTCACAGTAAGCGTATTCAAAATTGAAACGGCTGTGTATAAAAAAATAAGTCTGCAATGAATGCGGTTGAGCAAAGCCTCTCATGTAATTTCATAAGGTTACGAACTCCTGAATTGACTGCTTGATCGAGAATTTGTTGTCCACTGTCGAAAAACCAAAAGTGGTTTTAAGCTAACTGAAATGACGATCGTAGAGCACGAAAAGCGTATGGTTTTGTTTCCTGAGTTCAAATTGAACAAAGCAACGATAGCAACTCGGAATCTGATCGAAGGGTGAAATATGAAAGGGTTTCCCGCACGCCCATTAAGGAGATAATTCAAGGATTTCTTACGGGAATTATGAGCACTCATTATTAAGTTCCTATTAGGAGTGGTCAGCCCACAGAACGGCAGGGAGGTCTGTTCTCACAGCAGTGACAGTTTTGGTGGGACCTCAGCGATTCTTTGATTAGTGAACCGACTGCCTGCTCAAAGAGGACGTAACAGGCCTACCCAGAGGAATATAAGCTATTAGTTTCTAGATAGTTTTAGATAATTCTGTAGACATTTCTGCATATTTCCAGAAATAACGAGCAGTACTTGCCGAAATTGGTTGCTATAAATTCAACGATTTTCTATATGATTGATCTGACACGCGATTGGTATAAAGGTTTTATTCGGCGGATGCTTTTGGGACCTCCACCTTCCTCAGAGCCACGTTGATCCATGGCGATGATCCACAGCTGGTTGTGTGTGTGTGTGATGTGTGTGTGTGTGTGTGTGTGTGTGTGTGTGTGTCGTGTGTATGTGTGTGTGTGTGTGTGTGTGTGTGTGTGTGTAGTGTGTGTGTATGTGTATGAATGTGTGTGTACGTGTGTATATGTATGTCTGCATCTGCATGTGTGTCAGTGCATATGAACGTACGTATACACGTGTGTGTGTGTGCCTTTATGTCTGTCTCTCTTTATGTTTATGTGTGTATGTGTGTCTCGTCTACTTACACTGTTTTGCTGGCAAAGTATGAGTACGAATGTATGTATACACAAGTGTAAGTGTATGTGCTTTAGTGTCTATTTCTGCCTTTCAATGTCTTCCTATGTCGTTGACATGCACACTGAGGTTCGCAATTAATAAATTTTACTATGAGCTGAGTTATCTCCTTTTAAAGTATAAAGCGGTCGATATTTTCACATCGTGTGACTCCTGTAGAAGTCATGTCGCCGCGTAAGTGTTGTCAAGTACTGACTAAAAAAGGGAACTTTGTTTCAACTCATTATTGTTTTCTGTTTTCAGTACTACGCATTTCGCACCGCATAATCGTTAGTTTGAGCAAAAAGTTTCTTAATCAAATATGAAAACAATTGTGACCATGAATATGTAATGACCTTTGACCGGAAGTCGGTCTGTATTGAGCCACATGAGTAAAGAGATGAATAAGACATTGACGGCCCTACAAAAGGAAACAATTAATGAATAGCACAAACAGAACTTAAGGCATTAAGTAAAATATTCAAATGTTCAATGAATATATCTCGAGGACCAGAAGAGCAGTAGCAGGACAGACGCTGTTAACAGCTTTGTGATGAACGGGGACTTCAGATAAAAAAAGGAGAAGATGATTGAAAAGGAAGGAAAATGCGAATAATGAAAGACGGCAAACAGAAGAAGAGAAAGAACCGAATTGCGGCTTCAATGCTACACTGAATGGATCAAAATACTCAACAGAGAAAGGTTTTTCGTCCAGCTATGGAAGGTCGAATGCATTAGCTCATTGTATAGAAAGTCTGTCGGGAAAAAAGTAGCCGACGTTGTCAGGTCTACACTAAATTGCTGAAAGGTTCTAGGTCTCAATCAGGGGATGCTTTGTAACTGTCATCCTGAGGTTAGTAGTCCAACAGAGTGTACTTAAGAGATCGAGGGCAGACCTAGGTGACGGATTTAAGGGCAAATTGCTTCAAAAAGCAAAACTTTTACCTTCTCATAAAAAACTGTAGGGAGCTAATTGGTTTACTTTTTACATTAAATCTTATTCCTAAAAGAGCAAAAGTCGCTTTCGAGAGGAGCTAGTGATGTTGCATGTGCTGAGAGTCATTACTCCTAACACTGAATTGAAAAAGACATACCGAATGTTACTTGAAAGTAGTTTTCTCTGGAGTCTTAAGATATCTGGGCTTGAGCCATCCGATGTGTTCAACACAGGAAGTGGACGGTCGTTGTTGATCAGACGGATGTCTGCTGTCTTGCAAATAAATTTTTCCGGTAAGCATAGATTCGTGTAACCAAATCATCAACAAGATCGAGAACAATGTACAAAGCTAAGTTCATTATTTAAATAAATGATATTTAATGAAGAATTTATGGTGGCATAGAAGAAATAACATAACTTGCAGGCATTAGAAGCGGCTTTTCTGTCATAATGTTTTTTTGGATCATTTGTTGCTATATGGCTTTTTTATGCAAATGGCCAGAAGAAGGCAGTGAATGACAGATCACTTGTATCTTCTGTATCACCTGTAGTCCCGTTGGTCGTCGAGTGACTCGAGCGGGCGCCAGTAAATCTTCCATTTTTCCCCTGTCGCGTGCAACAGCAGGCCAATGGGTTCTGCTCGCTCTAGGGACTCGTCGAGCATCATATTTTTCTTCAAGGCTCTTTGTGAAGAACTCTGACCATCGGGTCGGTGGTCTTCCTGCAGTACGTTTGACATCCCGAGGAATCCAGTTACTAACGTCTCTTGTCCATCGGTTGTCATTCATACGCATTACGTGTCCGGCCCATGTCATCTTCGATTGTTTGGCGTACAGAACGACATCTTTGATTTTTGATCGTCGACGCAGATCGGAGCTTCGGATCCCTTCCCTTACTTGTGTGGAACGGGATACTCCTAGCGTCGCCCTTTCGACTGCGCGCTCGATAACGCTAAGTGACCTTTCATCCTACTTACGCAGCGACCAAGTTTCTGACGCATACGTTAGGGCAGGAAGTACCGTTGAGTCGAAAAGGTGGGCACGGAGTCGGGTGTTCCTTGTTCTCTTCACTACATCCTGATGCTCTTGAAAGCACACCAAGCCGTTCGTTTCCTTCTGCTCAGCTCTGGAGCTAGGTCGTTCATCATATTCATCATATCATATCATATGATTTCCCGACCTAGAAAGATATAAATGGAGCATTCGGAGATATTCGTTTCGTTGAGCATGAATGGGGTATGCGAAACCAATCCGTTCTTCGTGAACCTCGTTTTTGTGAGATTTAATTGAAGACCAATCTTTCCACAGGCTTTATCAAAGGCGGTAAGCATACGTTCCGCTTGGCTAATGTTTGGTGTTATAAGGACGATGTCATCAGCAAAGCAAAGATGGTGTAACTGCCGACCATCGATTTTCACTCCCATATTGTCCCATTCCAATGTTCGCATGACGTTCTAGAGGGTGGCGGTAAATAATTTGGCGAGATGGTGTCGCCTTGCCCAACTCTTCCTTTGGACGTCAATATTAATAGCGTTTAAGACTGGTGATTTCTTGGTTGTGAAATTTTTTGTACAGCTCACGAAGAATGTTTATGTACTGAGTGGGCACTCCTTGTCTGTCAAGGGCTTCCATGACTGCTTCTATCTCATTTGAATCAAACGCCTTTTTTCAAATCGATGAAAGTGAGACAGAGCGGTCTTTTATGCTCTTGCGATACTTCAATGAACCTTGTTATCGCGTGGATGTGGTCCATTGCGCTAAATCCTTTTCGAAACTCTGTTTGCCCACGTGGCTGTCCTTCGCCCAGTGTTCTGTCAATCCTGTTTAGGATGACTCGAGTGGAAAAGTTTGTAGATGACAGTCAGCAAGCAGATTGAGCGATAGTTGCCTACGTAGCTACCGAAGAGATCTGAGTAGTATTCGTGGATGATTTTCTCGATTGCTTGCTCTTGTAATTGGCGATGCTTCGGTGGACTTTGCGAATGCTTTCACCAGCCTTTGAAGCTTCCACCATTATTGCTGTCTCCTCTCTTTCAAGATCTTCTTTTATCGCCTGTCTGCATTGTTTTGCATGTTCGGACGTTAGTTCGCGCTCGTGCGATTCTACGCTGGCGTATCAGCTCGAGTATTTCTAGAGACAAACGTCTCTTGGTGGCTTTCGGACTCTGAGCTATCACAGCGCTAACGTGAAGATGTTGAATGAGCCGATCGTATTCTTCCTCGATGTGTCGACAACGGTATTTTCCCAACAGCCGACTAATGAATTGAATAAGTCCCAGTTTGTGGTGGTTCTGCGACTTCGGTTTTTGAATTTAGCGGCTTAGGTTCCGCTAGTAAGCGCCGTATGTCCTCTCATGAACAACGTGGTTCAAAATTGCCAACGTATGGCAGCAATAGCGGTGCCGAGCCAACATTTGACCATCACTGGAACTATCAGGGTTGGAAGTTTAAGCAAGCTGTTTTGAAGCAGCTTATAGTTCGAAATGCTGGTATTTTTCAGATCAGAAACATTATCCTGTCCACTTGGACAACACAGCAGTGGCAGTCTGTCCTGAACAGAGTTCTTCGCCTTCTAACATCGCGCTTGGGAACGGCGTTTTCCCTCTGCAACTGTCACTGTCAGCTGAACTACTGCTGAAAAGATTTCTGAAAGTCTGAATTTTTTGTTGGTGTGAAGCCCTTTTATGGTATTATTTCTAGGCTGTCCTACGTTCTTCGTTCCGGTCTTCCTGGGTTTTAATAAATAGTGATGCTAACGAGCAGTGTTTGGTTCCATCAATAAATTGATGTCACAGAAAAAACTTATGTATTGATCTGTTGTTGAAACTTGGTCTAAGAATCATTAGAATCTACTAGAAGTATTAGATCTAAAGGGTCAAAATCTATTAGAAAGAATTCAATTGAAATCAAGCACCTTCCCTAGGCGATGAATTACATTGATAGCAGCAGCAAAAGGTCCAAAGAAAAACCAACTCTTGAAATACTGGAGCCAGCATTCCATCCGTGACCTCTGTACTAGTCAGGCCGTCGCGTAAGTGTTGTTAAGTAGTTTCAATTCATTACTGTTTTTTATTTTCAAGAGTACGCATTTCGCACCGTGTAATTGTTAGTTTGAGCAGAAAGTCTCTCAAATAAATATGAAAAGACGTTGGTGTGTATTGAGCCACATGAGTCCGTAGTCCCGTTGGTCGTCGAGTGACTCGAGCGGCCCATGCGGAGGCAAAACTACTAGGAATCGTCTTAAATGTGTACTATTCCAGTTTATGGCAGTTAAGACATAGGTAACCATGAAAACGTGTGAATATGGATGTTACTAGAATGGCCGTGGCTCTTTCTCTCGAATAAGAGCATTCCTACTTTCTCTTTTTACAAGTGTATAGGTGCTACTTCAGAGATACATCACTCAGAGGGCGTGAAACACATGCGAAGCATGAATATGAAATCTGTTGATACTAAGAAGCACTTGACAGTTAAGAGACATAAATAACAAGATAGAGATAGGAGAGAACATCTTTTATGAGCTAGACAATAAGCTGTCTACATGGCGAGGACAGATTGCTAGTACTGCGCTGGTTCTAAATGTGTGTTACTAAATCAATGCGCGCCATTGTTTTCACAACATAATCAAAACAGATGATAATATTTTGTTACGTTAACTAAGCGTTCTAAGTTTCCCAGAATTGATCTGTGGAATTTCTGATTGCCAACTGTGGTTGGAAAACCCAGCCGATTATGAGAAAACAAAAATTTGACGTTGAAACACTAATCAATACCCTATTGAAGTTGAAATGAAATTTCACCGAGGCGAGGTTTTCACTAGCTCTTAGCCTTCTGCCATGCGGAAAATTATGTTTACTTCACTGCGAGAACCAAAAATTGGCTATTAAGCTAAACAACAAAACAGTGATCAGAACAGTGTTTTTACATGGCCCGTCATCATTTCTGCTGTGCTGATCTCAGTACTTTCTACATTAGATTCGTTTTTCCTCGCATTCACGAACCACAAAGATTTTGGATCATTTCGCATGTTGTTTCTGCTACTGCTTGGGGATATCCTCTTATTTATGAATGTGGTGGAGTACTGGTGGAGAGGCGCGTGAGCTCTGCAGTCTTGGCAGAGTTAAGTCGTTCCCTATGTGGATTGGAATAGGGCGTTGGAAGTGGGGTACGAATTAGCACATCTGCTTCCTGATCGACGGCATCCTTAACACTGAATAGCGACATCAAATGCCACCATGAGAACTTTACCCTTCCGGTGTGCGTAGGGAGGAGGTGAACTGATATGCAAAAGGTATTTTGGTGGTTTCATTTCTTTTATGACATGTTTTATTAGTTAATCGCTCTCCAAAGACTTTTCCTACAGACAGAAATCAAATCAGCAAAGGAATAAGCAGACGAAATCAAGTCAGTACATGTAATTCCTCCACGCGCACTTCTTGGATTGGCTTACTTTCAACAAAAGTGAGCGGAACGGGGATGGACATAACTTTTCACATCCTAGTAATAGTTAAGTAATGGCTAAAAAGAACCTTACCGAAATTCTGCATGAAGGAAAAAAATTTATTGAATTTTTTTTGGTTTATGAGACGTTTCAATTCCCAGCATTTCTAAAGCTCTGCCATAGACGAGGCATTAGTTGCATTAAAAGGATAAAATAAATGACAAAGCTCACGGCGTTGATCAATCCCTTAGGGGTGCGCCGTGCATTCGACTTCATTAAGCATCGTTGGAGGTGATTGAATGCATATCTGGCCTTTACAATGACTCGCGGTGGCCTATCGATGTATCGAGCCAGTGCTGCTATCCTCCCAGACAAGTCTGGTACCAATTTGCCGTCCCCTGAGTGATGGAAGACTTGGTGGACCATGAGCGCGGTGATCGATTCCACGTGTGTATTGCAGGCCGCCTCCAACCACTGCGCCCAAGCGCCTTTAGTTGCATTAGGGCTACTTTATTCTTAAATTGTGAGTGTCATGCTTGCAGTGAACAATCCCACATCTACTGCCAGATCTCATGAACACATCTTTTGAATCAGTTAAGATGGAACCAGTAATGGAGGCTCTTGTTAATCAAGGAGTACCTGCGCAGTATATACAGATTCTTCGTGAGCTTTACAAAAATTTCACAACCAAGATGTCACCATTCTACAACGATATCAACATTGACGTCGAAAGAGGAGTTAGGCAAGGCGATACCATCTCGCCAAAATTATTTACCGCCACCCTAAAGAACGTCATGCGAACATTGGATTGAGATAATATGGGAGTGGAAATCGACGGTCGGCAATCACACCATCTTCGCTTTCGTGATGACATCGTCCTAATAAGACCAAACATTAGCCAAGCGGAACGAACGAAACCAAGCTTTGATAAAGCCTTGGAAGGATTGGTCTTCAACCAAATCTTCCAAAAAAGGGTTTTCTTGGAAAGGGTTTGGTTACGTATGCCCCATTCACTCTCTAAAAAACAAATATCTTCGAATGTCTCAGCTACGTCTCTCTAGGTCGAGAAATCAACATGATGAACGACTTAGTTCCGGAGTTGAGCAGAAGGAAATGTGCGGCTTGGGGTGCTTTCAAGAGCATCGAGGATGTAATGAAGAGAACAAGGAACACCCGACTCCGTTCTCACCTTTTCGGCTCAACGGTACTTTCTGCCTTAACGTATGCTTCAGAAACCTGTTCGCTGCGTAAGCAGGATGAGAGATCACTCAGTGTTATAGAACGTGCAGTCGAAAGTACGATGCTAGGAGTATTCCGTATCACACAAGTAAGGGAACGAATCCGAAGCTCCGAATTGCGTCAACGATCAAGAATCAAAGATGCCGTTCTAAACGCCAAACTGTCGAACGTAATGTGGACAGGACACATAATGGGTATGAAGGAGAATTGGTAGACAAGATCCCTTATTGACTGAGTTCTTCAGGATGTCAAACATACTGGAGGAAGACCGCCCACCCGATGGTCAGAGTTCTTCACGAAAAGCCGAGAAGAAAGGTATGATGCTCAACGAGTCCCATAGGCGAGCAGAACCCACTGGGGCTACTCTTGCATGAGACAGGGAAAGATGGAAGGTTTGCTATAGCAAAGGAAGAAAAACGTGTGTTTTAGATGCATCCTTTCTAAGAGGATTGGAAAAATATTAGAGCAATGGTTTTTCGAAGGAAGAATAACACAGTGGCAGTGATGCGCTGCTTGTTCGATCCCACCCTAGGGCTCACCAAACCTCTCATTCTTCCGGGGTCGGGAAATTGGCACTGGACTTGTCCAGGAGAAAAAAAATCACTCTCTGCATTCCATCTGGGAACGCTCCATCCCAGCTATCTCAGGACTCGAAGAACAATCGCCTCGACCAGCATTCTACGGCATTCAAGATGAAATAAAAAATTCCTCAAACACTATCGGAAGCAACACGTAAAGGTTGGAAGACCTTCGTGGTTGATGGACGCTAGGAAAGGAATCGAATATGAGAAGTCCTGCGATCTGTATAGCGGAAATGGAGGCTGGTATTATAAAATAAAATAAAAAAAACACAAAAAAGATAAACGACGTCATCCCTTTGACGCAGAAAGTGCTGTTGATACGGCAGCGTAGGGTAGGACGAGTAAGAAAAGTTGCTATAATGTCAAGACATAAATAGCAAAAGACTGAAGTGATAAACTGTACCTGCAATGCATGCTTACTTGTTTGTCTTCGATAGAGAACTTGATCATGTGGACAAGAAGGGATTAGGTACTACATCGTCGGACTTTCACGGACGAGAAAACACCGCTCATTCAACGTCTTTTGTGACACCGGAATGGAACTGTTCCCGTGAACATGCGACAGTAGAGGAGACGGCGGCGTCGGCGTTTGCAGCAACTTGAGCTTCGCCATCAACGTCGATTCATTCGAAGTACTAACTACCCAAATTCGCTTTATTCGATTTAAGAGATATGCATCAACACCGTCTCTGACAATTCTTGCCGTCAGCGCATCGACGTCGAGTTGTTACGAAGACGAAGTCGAGGCCTTCTAAACAGACATTAGAATTTATGGACAGAACAGTTTTTAAGGCACTAGTTCCTCCTTCGTCCTTCACACATAAATGAGAACTTATCCAAAACATGTACCGAATGGCTAAAAATGTGTGCACAGGAGAAGAGGAAAGGATGCCATCGCAAAGCTTACCCCGAAAAGCTGTTTCTAATGGGTGCGAAGCAGAAGCCAGTGGGCTCAGACCAAAGGGTACGGCTATTCTCCAAAATAGTGTTTGAAACCTAAATAAGACCTCTTTCAAGCTGCCGTTTATATCAAGAGAAGTATTTTGCGCCGTTAAGAGGTGTTTGAAAAAAAGTAGTCTTGAAGATTATTTGACGGTTATTAACTCCACCCATTTCCCTACGCCTTAGTTCGCAACCGCCTCTACGGTTGTTCATGCTGCTTAGAAAGCTGTGTAATATGACCTAACGAGAGAGACTGTGATTTATAAGTGCAAGTACAAAATACTTTATCTAATCTAAAGCATACTGTGAAGAATACATTGGGAAAATGGACATAGCACTTTGTGTTCGCTTAGAAAGAAATATCTAGATGGAAAAGTAAAAATTTGACAAAGCACCCCTCTAGGAACATATAGGGTAAGAAGGCGCAACAGTGATGAATTTGAAGTGACTATCCGGGATCCTTGCGCAGGAATCAAAAATGTCAACGCTTAAGACTCTTGAGGCGTTTGGGATAGGTCTGAAAAGTCTAAAGTTGAACCGGAAAGACGATTGCCTCACCATCACACAAAAACTGACACCTTTTTTCAAAATGGTTCTTTCACTTGGATAGGTCTCACTCGTTATCCCACATGAACAACAATAGATCGGTCACCTAACACAACGGTGGATAGTTTCGAAGTAAAGTGACGTTAATCTATGTTGTAAATCTTTATTCGTATTGCTTGTATCATCTGTTGTTCGCTGATCGTCGAGTGACTCGAGCGGGCGCCAGTAGATCTTACATTTTTCCCTGTCGCGTGGAAGACTAGCCCAGAGCGTTCTGCTCGCTCTAGGACTTTATTCAGCAGTGAAGAGCTCTGTCCATCAGCTTGGTAGTCTTATCTAGAATACGTTTGATATCCCGAGGAATCCCTTCACTAGCGGATCTGGAGAAATGGAGATTTCTTGAAAAAAAAAGGTTTCCATCCAAATTCTCCATCAGCACACATAACATTTTTATGCTCAAACGGAAAAATTCGTTGTCTGCACTATTTCGCGGGGCATTTTCAGGAGAGTGGACACCCATTTTACGGACTCGTGGCACTTCGTCAGAGAAGTGATGGAGGCGGAAGCCGAACTTTATCAGCCTTCTCGACAGCAGCTTTACTGTAGTCTATTGATCCAAATTGACGTCCTACTGTGAAGCCACAACTCACCATTTTTGAAGTGAAGAGATGATGTACCAAAAGTGATTCCACCTTGGAAAAACCACTGAGTACAACTGTCTAAATCTTTGTACCAAAGTGTGTAGAAATGAATGAATTGCATATACTTCATATAGGCCTGGCTGAACGTATATGGTCGTTATGAAGTGCTATTGCACACAATGAAAAATCCTTGAGAAAATTAACATAGAGGCTCGCATTTGGATCTCTATATGGATCACTGTTTACTAATAGCTGCAAAGAATGTTGCACTTGCACGATGTACGAACACCAGGCTTTGCCTGGTACCAACAAGCAAAATATTATTCCTATCATACTGAAGTCGTACTGATGGTCTTTGGATGACTGACTATTGTCTATCTGTACACACCAAAACGATAATTTTCAGGTTCGGTGTAGTTTCCCAGCTGCAGAAGTTCTGCTTCAAAATGTTATGGAGACTTCAAATACGCAGTGTTCCTCTAACAATTCTCGATTTAACTTGGCATAAGAAGTTTCCTTCAATACCTCGCAATTCCTTGTTTTTTCTTTGGATAAAGGCGCCTCAGCAGGTCAATTTGATACAGTGTGAATAGCTTTCATACATACGTGGTAATCGAAAAATAGCAGATCAGTCTGAAGATATTTTCAACGTCTCCGGCAACGCTACTTTCCCGTGACTTGTGCTCGCTAAGTCGTGATGGACACCTAAAAGCACCGCTTTGCTTTTGAGATTCTTATGCATCTACTGGTTTTATAGAAACGTTAAAATCACTACGATATTTCACTGGCCTCTGCAGTTTTAGATCAGGGAAGGAAGCGTAGATTTTCGGTAAATGTACGTAATGAAATTAATAATCCTTTTTTTCACACCGTCCTTCCTTTCGAAGCCATTTGAAGGCTTCTTTTTCTGTGTTATATATCACTACATTATGTTATTATATTATCATTGCCTATACTATTATTATATATATATATATATATATATATATATATATATATATTAATACCTATATTGTATATTCCTCCCAACCTCCCAAAGAATGTTGATCGAGTCGATCCTTATTGCAGTCTTGGAGACAGATCAGCCATGACGCTCCCCATGGTAACTTGGGGGAGTGGGTGGTCGAACTAGCGCCTCTTCTTTCTCATTGACGACATCACTAACCATTCCCTTATCCTCCGCCCTTGCATCTCACTGCTATGTAAAAACCAAGAGAGAGAAAATAAAATAACTTCCCGAAAATAGAAGGAAGATGGAAATTGAGACCATACGGAGGGGTTCCATGCGGCCTTGCGCTGTAACAGTCTTACTGCTTTTTCAAGAACACGTGGATAATGCTGCGAGTTCCACAGATCGACCACATAATTCTCTAAAGAAGATGAAGAATATTCAATGTTGATGACGCTCCATCTCACAACGGATCACGTTACTGTATTCTTACAACGAAGTATCTTTTTCGAAAACAAAACAGATAGAATCCAATTATAATGGGGAAAGAAGCAACTAATCCAACAGTGCTGCATCAATACTAGCGCTCACTTAAGCAGTAATGGCTGCAAAAGTGAAGGACCGGCGGAATACCACGAGATAGAGATGAAAAGGTTCCAAACCTGTGCAGAGCACGTTGTTGTTAATCGAAAAATAGCAAATTTCCAACAGGCAAAACTAAATGACTTCTCAAGAAAGATACCTGCGACGATGCTACAAATTCCGAAAGAGTGGTCATCAATGCTATCTTCAGAAATGTAATATATGAATGCTTCCATCAGTACCCACAAGCGAGGACCATATAAATAGCACAAAAAAGGAAAAACATGAAGAAGTTGACGAGATCCTCACCAGCATCAGAATACAGGCACATTTATCGAAGAACTCGGATTACGGTGAACTTAGAGAGCAAGCTGAAAATCGTGATTTGTTTGGACGGATTAAATTAGAACAACCTGAAGGATCATAGATAGCTGACGAAAACACCTTTCTGCTAAGCTTCGCTGAGAACGAGAAAGCAGTCACCTGTGTGGGGGTAATCACCATCTTTTCAATACCTTCCTTGATTATTGAGTTAATACGAGGTTGACAAACAATATTTATTCGGCTAACGGTTCGGCATCTTTGTCATCGTCAGAACCGATTGTCCAATTCGATGGCTCACAGGTATTCGTCTTCTCGATGTGTCGCCTTCATCTTCGTATCAAGTCGGATCTACCTCACTGGAACATCTTTCGAATGAGGCATTCTCAGCTGACGACGCTGTTTTATACAGGATGCCAGCCATTGACAATAATGATTCGACGTTGACAACTTGTTTTTTTTTCAATTCATCTTGCAGCAGTTGGTATAACATCAGCTAGCACATAGTACATTGAAAAATACAATCTTTCCATCCTAGATGGAAAAGGTGTACGTGCGCTCTGCATTAAAACTCTTGCTGACTCTAATAATCACTGAACAATGACGATGTCGTCAAAGCAATTATGTATACTCCAAGGAAAATAAAGTCAGGAGTACGATTAACAATGAAAACATTTTTTTTCGAGACGAAGATTCTAATTCGGTTAAAAGAAACCACCTCAACCATGTTTGGAGAAGGCATGTTTCCATTCTTGTCTATTGGTTTGCTCAACGTTCGACGAAGCAGCAATATGTTTGGGCATTGACGAGGAAACATGTCTTCACCGTTTGACGTGCTACTAACCGGATGAGACAGACCAAGCGTTCTCTAGACATCAAGACCGCAACAGCGAGGCAGATATAAATTCTCGCATATTTTCGGATGAAACTCTATAAATCCCTTAACCCCCGTCGCGACAGAAAGTGTAGTTCCAACCTTACAGCAGCACAAAAAAATGTGGTATGAGACAGAGCCGAGAACTAATAAAATAAGAAACTATTAGACTATGAGCTGGTGATGAAACGTGGGGAATTTGCAGTATTTCTCCGCCAGTTAGATGTTGAGATAACTAGAAAACCTCTTGAAGACCCTTCCCTTCGTCGCAGATTATCTGAAAAGGAACTTAAAAATGCACACCTAGAACTGAGTACGGAATGGCTCAAAGCGGCAGTCGCGGCAGAGTCAAACCATTTGTTAATTAACGATTTAAAACTGAATTACCAATACGAATCACTAACAATTACGCTAGCAATGACCGATGATGTGGCGCCTAGCGACATCTCAACCTTCATGGTTAGAACGACCGCCAGTATAGACGGGCCAATGGATAGAATAGCTTGGTTTACAAACTTAACTGTCACCCAATTGCTGAAATAAATCTCAGCCCATCTCACGAATACCAAAAATTTGCCTGGAGCGTCTACACAACGCACGTTCTAACATCGCGTACGTTATGGGTAGGTGAACACGAAAAGTCATGACCCCAAGCGATGATTCTAGCAAGAATAAGGTCCCGTCATATCCTGCTTTTTCGTTTCCAGCGAAATAACTACACCTGTGAAAACGTTGAGGGTCAGTATTAAATATCAGGTAACTGTACTTCGAAACCTCTGCATGATGGTCCATGTACAACGCAAAATTGCATAATACTCCCTAATGGTAGAGACGGGGACTCCGTGAATTCTGATGTACCTAATCTCTTGTATGAGGACGAACCATTGGCAAAACGGGTAGCGTGAGTTTAAAAGAACACCCAGTCGGTAAACTTAAGTTGGAATTAAACACTCCACAAGGTGCGCATAGGAAACAGAAACATAACGGGAAAGATTTTAAAACAAAAGTCCCTATCTTCGCACAGGAATCCAAAACATCAGCTTGTATATACTCTTGAAGAGTTTTGGATTAAATCAAAAACCCAAAAGTGCACCGCAAGTAGAAGGGTCTTGTGATGATGCGTGACCTCATGCCATACCCTCAGCCTGATTCGTTGACCTGACCCAAGCACGTTGCTCAGCAATGTAACACTCTGTGCGGCTGGTCTCCACTATTTAACTGGAAGACTTATCACGATCAAAACGGTGAGTGTTTAAAAGAAGCTGTTCATTATCCCTAATGGAAATTTACGTGTTAAATCTTGTCCGCTAAGATTATAAAAGTCTTTGGTTGAGCATACTGCGGGTCACGCTGACCTCCTCAGGGCTCAGAAGAAGGCGAGACAGCCGAAACGTCGGCTATTCTTTATTAATAAATGGTGTAATACCCATCTCGTATTTGCTTGTCAAGAAAAACGGCGAGTTAATTATAAATAGAGAGGTTAGAAGATAGTCTTTCCAGGGAAATTGTTACTATACTATTTATTTCCTAACAGCTAACGCTTCGGCGTATTTCGCTTTCTTTACAGCCCAGACAGGTAAAGTTGGTCCGAAATCTATTTCGCCAAAATATTTATACAACCTCAACAGAAAAACCTGGAATCTAAGTTTGAATCATGTAGGAACTAGCCTGCTTACATTACCATCGTTTTTTATGACTCCTCCATCTATTGATGTAGATCGTCCGAGCAGTTTACTTAGGTGGATAATGTGCCGCCTTTCTGAGGTTCAAAAGACCAGTCTGAGATATTGTGTGAGATCACGCGTAACAACGATGTATTCCCCTTGCAAGTGTATTTCTGAATTATCTTCGGAGTATTTCGCACAAATGAGAGGGACGGTAAAGGTAAGCAACTGGAACCAAACCAATGGGTTCACGTAAGAGAATGGAAACACCTGTACTCAACCTCTGGCCATTACACGTACGGCGACGACTGTTTTCCATCCACTCTACAAAAGAGATGGACGAATGTTTTCAGTTCTTGAAACAACAACTATGTCCCGTACTATCCGAAAACTGGACTTTCTTTAGGCACTCCTTTAAGAGGGCCATGAGCTGCTGAGCCGAGAAGCCATAAATCCTTGTTATTCCTTTTACTCCTTCAGGATCCACAACGAGCTCGCTAATTGCTTGCCTTGTGGAACCATTCGACACGTTTTTATAAACGACGGTGATGTCGGACAGTTACATAAAGTCAATCCGGGATAAACGGAAGGATGGCTTCCGTTTATGAACGTTCACACTAACCTATCCAAAAACAGCTCCATCACCAAATGGTAGCGAAACTGAAGTAGTAAAAACCCTGGATCATTACCTCTCCAATCACCATCAAGGAGAAACCTTGTGAAAAACATGTTGGACAGCCAACAATGTGTGCAAGTGGCTATAGGAGAACAACCGCTTGGGACTCCTTTAAAGGATAAGCCATACCCACACAGCACAAATTTAATTACTTGCTTGGACACCTAAACCGTCCGGCTATCCTGGTAGTGCGGACCCCAGTACATTTTCCGTTCTCTTTCACGAAACCGTATTCCGAAATTGTTGCCATATGTGAAATGCAGAACGTCGACGTTAGCCGCGAACACTTCCACAAACTGTTTGGGTGGTCGACCAAACAGGCGTTTGCATTCTCTTGGAGTCCTTAGCGATGTTCTTTTTGTATATTCCTTTTCTTCTCATTATACGATCGGCTCATTTGTGCTTCGTTATCATACTCTGCTAAATCTTCAAGATGTGATAGATTACGAAGATATGAGCAGCGCATTTTAAACTGGACAATGAGAGCGTCGTTTATATCTCAGAAAAATATTTCAGAGAAGAAGAAACCGCTCAAGTGTCGTTCGCGCTTGATAGACAAGTTTAGCGAAAATAAATGTTGGGAAATTGGTACCAGACTCGCCCAGGGAAAAGTCCACCTTCTGCATTCCAAATGGAAACGCCCCAACCTGGCTATCCGCGAACTCCACGGAGAATTGACTCCAGCAGAATTTAACGACAACCATAACAAAAGGGAAATCTTCTCAAGTAGTAGCCGAACTTACGTGCAGAAAGTTTTAATACCTACACGGATGACGGATGCGAGGAAACCAACTGAACCAAGGAACTCCTGGGTTCCACACAGTGAATGTGAGAAAGAAAACGGCTCTGAACAAGTCGAAATGAGCCGAAACGTTAGCTATGATGAAATAAATAGTATACTAATAACGCCATGTATGCTCATCACGCCATGTATGCTCATCATGAAAACAGTAAACTGTTTCAATCAATAAAGGGAAAAGAGAAGCGAATACACGAGTCGTTAAAAATATGACACACACTGGTCTTTAATGGTTTAGCACTTCCAAGCATAAAAAAAATGAAAATAAAAAAAATACAAAATCCATTTATAAAAAACATGCACGAAATCTAGTAAACTATCAAGGGAAATCACAATGTTATAACTATCCACCACATTATCCAAGGCTTTTGCTTTGTCTTTCTCTCAGTCATCTTTCTTTCTCTACCAGGAAATTTCTCTGACTCCGTAGAATCTGGAACATGATAACGTCGAGCCTTCTGAACAACACTGTTTTGGGACAGAGACCAGCAGAACTTTTGCATTGATACCTATAATTATGATATTTACTAGCTCTATAGCAGGCAATAACCATTTAATGAGAAATCTCTCATGTAAATCAACTCGCAATTAAGTGAAATCGGCATGAGAAAAAAGAAAAACAAAAACACACAAGATATTCCTGTTGAGGACCAATTACGCTACCCGGTCGGCATATTCTCAACCATGCCATGCACTCAGTAGCGTCCAACCCAAACTCTTTCATCATCCAGCATGCGATAAGTGTACCCGTGCGGCCAAGACCTACAGAACAACTTGTTTTGATGGGCAGAACTATCGGAAATACTGGAAAAAAATTTTTCCTTACCAGCTTTACAGTGCACTGCAACAGCGCCTTTGGCATCATCTATCACACTAATAAACCTTTCAACATTTTTTTCCAGATGGTGTACTGCCGTCAATAAAAAAACAAGTCGACATGGTAAAAGCGAGCATCCGTGAACTTGTGCGTAAATTTTCTCCCTCATAATGCCGCAGAAACATGGAAGAAAACCTTTTTAAAAAAATTTTTAGGATAATAGACGAACTTCTTAGCTCCCGGGATCGACTTTCTATTAACCTCGGCATTGGAATATGAATGCGTCGTTTTCTTGTTCAGCAATCGCGAGGTTGTTAAACAGCATACATTTACTTCCATAGAAAAACACAATACAATACAACAGTAGCTGACGTTTCGGCAGTATCGCCTTCTTCAGAGCCTGGAAGGGTATACTGATATACAATTTACTAGGCCAAACGCTTCAATGACACTTACAAAAAGACGAAAAACTCTATGGTAATCACATGGTCAACAGCTTCTCGAAAAAACTCACCGCTTTTTTACGTGCCTTCCAATGAGGAAGATTAGAACAGCTGATTATAGTCGCATAAGGTTGATGACTGCACTATCCCACATCAGAAATTGATGCGAACATATGGGGTCAGGTCGCGTATGACCTCTGGGCATTCATCCCTGCTATTCATTGTAGGGTTTTTGGCATTTATCCAAAAAAGCCTCAAGAAGTTTTCGCGCTGGTGTTCTAGTCTCCTGCGCAAGGATATTGACTTTCACTTCAAAATCGTCCCCGCTGTGCTTTTGTATCCTGTGCGTGCCTAGTGGGGTACTTTGTCTTAGCTTTTCGTTTGCCATCTAGGTGCTCTTTTATACGGATACACAAAGGCCTGCCCGTTTCGCCAATATATTCATCTCCGCAATTATTACAGGAGATCAGGTATATCGTACCTGAACTCATGCAATCACCGTCCCTGCTGTAAGGGCAGATTACGCAATTTGTTGTTTCGCATAGACGGTCATACAGGCGGTTACGAACTAACTGACGACGTAGAGTAGCCGGTGGTATTTCAACTATCGCTACCGATTCCTCTAGACCTGCCCTTCTTAAGCATCGTTTAATCGCTACGCTTACTTCATCGCTAATAAAGGGCAGCATAAACGGGACTTTCTTTTGGCCAAGTGTTTCTCTTGGGCGTGTCATTCTCCTTCTAAACTTATCTCGTGGGGTTACTATTTCGTAGCCATTGGAGATGGCTATTTGCTGAGCCAAGTCGCGCGATTCTTCCTTTAGTTCCCTGGTTGTGCACACAGAGGTGGCTGTTCGAAACATGTTTCTCACAAGCGCCCTCTTTGTGTGTGAAGGGTGAGAAGAAAGGAAATGAACGAGGATGTTCTTGTTACTTGGCTTTCGGTACCACTTTGTCATGTAACCGCTACTTGATAGGGTTTATTTGGACGTTTAAAAACGGAAGCCAGTCTTTTTCTCGGTTTCTCCCGGGTGAACTTAATGTACTCAGACTGCTCGTTCAATAATTCAAAGCATTTGTCCATCTCCTCCTGCGTAGAGAAGATGACAAAACAATCATCTACATATCTGCAGTAGAGTAGTGGCCGGAGATCGAGAGCAGGGGCTTCTATCTTAGACATAAACACAATGGCAAGGCTTGGTGTCAGTCGCTGTCCCATAGCCAACCCCCCTTATTTGCGCGAAATATTTCCCAGACCATCTGAAAATCGAGCAGTTTAGGCACTGCTTTAGGAGAACCATTAGCTGCTGAATGGACAAGCCATGCATATTTATTCTTCCTTCATGTTTAACAAGAAGTTCGAAGATGGCTTGCATTGCGGAGTCATTCGATACGTTGGTGTACAACGCAGTAACGTCGAAGGACTCCATCACGTACGCGTTATTAGGAGACGCGTTACGTAGACGTTCTAGGAACATTTGGGTGTTTGTGAGGTGAGCTGGAATATGGTTAAGCAACTGGGTAAGTATTAGGCTTAAAAACCAGGTTATTGTATCCGTTGGCCCGTCTACACAGCTGATGATGGGTCTAACCTTAAATGATGACGGGATTGGTTGTCGCAAGATCATCAGGTGATACCAACTTATGTGTTTTAATAAGTAGGTATAGGACGGGACATGTTGGTGTATCGATTTTAAAGTGCGAAATAACCGATGGTTTTAAACCTGCAGCCTTTGCCACACTGACCCATTGATTGTTTAGCTTTCGGTATTGACTTTTGTATTCCTTTTCAGAGGATGGGCGATAGAGGGTAGCATCACTAAGATGTTCCTCTGTTATCTCAACATCCAGATGGCGAGGAATAACTACGAACTCTCCCCCCTTATCACTAACAGACAATCTTATTGTTTTTTGAGTTTATTAATTCTCTAATTTCTCGCATGCCACATTTTTTGTGCGGCTGTAAGGTTAGAGATAAACTTTCTATCGCGGTAATGATTAAGGGTCTTGAGAACGCCGTCCGAAAACATGCGGAATTTTTATGTCAACTCCATCGTTAGGGTCCTGCTGTCTAAAAAAACGTCTTAGGGAAAGGAGATGGTGGTAGTGACGCCGCCTCTTGATTTTTTATCTCTATTTTCTCACCCGGGAGAAACAGAGAAAAGACTGGCTTCCGTTTTTAAACGTCCAAATAAACCTATCAAGTAGCGGTTACCTGACAAAGTGGTACCGAAAGCCAAGTAACAAGAACATCCTCGTTCATTTCCTTTCTTCCCACCCTTCACACACAAAGAGGGCGCTTGTGAGAAACATGTTTCGAACAGCCACCTCTGTGTGCACAACCAGGGAACTAAAGGAAGAATCGCGCGACTTGGCTCAGCAAATAGCCATCTCCAATGGCTACGAAATGGTAACCCCACGAGATAAGTTTAGAAGGAGAGTGACACGCCCAAGCGAAACACTTGGCCAAAAGAAAGTCCCGTTTATGCTGCCCTTTATTAGCGATGAAGTAAGCGTAGCGATTAAACGATGCTTAAGAAGGGCAGGTCTAGAGGAATCGGTAGCGATAGTTGAAATACCACCGGCTACTCTACGTCGTCAGTTAGTTCGTAACCGCCTGTATGACCGTCTATGCGAAACAACAAATTGCGTAATCTGCCCTTACGGCAGGGACGGTGATTGCATGAGTTCAGGTACGATATACCTGATCTCTTGTAATAATTGCGGAGATGAATATATTGGCGAAACGGGCAGGCCTTTGTGTATCCGTATAAAAGAACACCTAGATGGCAAACGAAAACTAAGACAAAGTACCCCACTAGGCACGCACAGGATACAAAAGCACAGCGGGGACGATTTTGAAGTGAAAGTCAATATCCTTGCGCAGGAGACTAGAACACCAGCGCGAAAACTTCTTGAGGCTTTTTGGATAAATGCCAAAAACCCTACAATGAATAGCAGGGATGAATACCCAGAGGTCATACGCGACCTGACCCCATATGTTCGCATCAATTTCTGATGTGGGATAGTGCAGTCATCAACCTTATGCGACTATAATCAGCTGTTCTAATCTTCCTCATTGGAAGGCACGTAAAAAAGCGGTGAGTTTTTTCGAGAAGCTGTTGACCATGTAATTACCATAGAGTTTTCTCGTCTTTTTGTAAGTGTCATTGAAGCGTTTGGCCTAGTAAATTGTATGTCAGTATACCCTTCCAGGCTCTGAAGAAGGCGATACTGCCGAAACGTCAGCTACTGTTGTATTGTATTGTGTTTTTCGATGGAAGTAAATGTATGCTGTTTAACAACCTCGCGATTGCTGAACAAGAAAACGACGCATTCATATTCCAATGCCGAGGTTAATAGAAAGTCGATCCTGGGAACTGATAGGAATAATATTTTGCTTGTTGGTACCAGGCAAAGCCTGGTGTTCGTACATCGTGCAAGTGCAACATTCTTTGCAGCTGTTAGTAAACAGTGATCCATATAGAGATCCAAATGCGAGCCTCTATATTAATTTTCTCAAGGATTTTTCATTGTGTGCAATAGCACTTCATAACGACCATATACGTTTAGCCAGGCCTATATGAAGTATATGCAATTCATTCATTTCTACACACTTTGGTACAAAGATTTAGACAGTTGTACTCAGTGGTTTTTCCAAGGTGGAATCACTTTTGGTACATCATCTCTTCAATTCAAAAAATGGTGAGTTGTGGCTTCACAGTAGGACGTCAATTTGGATCAATAGACTACAGTAAAGCTGCTGTCGAGAAGGCTGATAAAGTTCGGCTTCCGCCTCCATCACTTCTCTGACGAAGTGCCACGACTCCGTAAAATGGGTGTCCACTCTCCTGAAAATGCCCCAGAAATAGTGCAGGCAAGGAATTTTTCCATTTGAGCATAAAAATGTTATGTGTGCTGATGGAGAATTTGGATGAAACCTTTTTTTTTTCAAGAAATCTACTTTTCTCCAGATCCGCTAGTGAAGCGATTCCTCGGGATGTCAAACGTATTCTAGAAAGACTACCAAGCTGATGGACAAAGCTCTTCACTGCTGAATAAAGTCCTAGAGCGAGCAGAACGCTCTGGGCTAGTCTTCCACGCGACAGGGAAAAATGTAAGATCTACTGGCGCCCGCTCGAGTCACTCGACGATCAGCGAACAACAGATGATACAAGCAATACGAATAAAGATTTACAACATAGATTAACGTCACTTTACTTCGAAACTATCCACCATTGTGTTAGGTGACCGATCTTTGTTGTTCATGTGGGATAACGAGTGAGACCCATCCAAAGTGAAAAAACCATTTTGAAAAAAGGCGTCAGTTCTCGTGTGATGGTGAGGCATTCGTCTTTCCGGTTCAACTTTAGACTTTTCAAACCTATCCCAAACGCCTCAAGAGTCTTAAGCGTTGACATTTTTTGATTCCTGCGCAAGGATCCCGGATAGTCACTTCAAATTCATCACTGTTGCGCCTTCTTACCCTATATGTTCCTAGAGGGGTGCTTTGTCAAATTTTTACTTTTCCATCTAGATATTTCTTTCTAAGCGAACACAAAGTGCTATGTCCATTTTCCCAATGTATTCTTCACAGTATGCTTTAGATTAGATAAAGTATTTTGTACTTGCACTTATAAATCACAGTCTCTCTCGTTAGGTCATATTACACAGCTTTCTAAGCAGCATGAACAACCGTAGAGGCGGTTGCGAACTAAGGCGTAGGGAAATGGGTGGAGTTAATAACCGTCAAATAATCTTCAAGACTACTTTTTTTCAAACACCTCTTAACGGCGCAAAATACTTCTCTTGATATAAACGGCAGCTTGAAAGAGGTCTTACTTTAGGTTTCAAACACTATTTTGGAGAATAGCCGTACCCTTTGGTCTGAGCCCACTGGCTTCTGCTTCGCACCCATTAGAAACAGCTTTTCGGGGGTAAGCTTTGCGATGGCATCCTTTCCTCTTCTCCTGTGCACACATTTTTAGCCATTCGGTACATGTTTTGGATAAGTTCTCATTTATGTGTGAAGGACGAAGGAGGAACTAGTGCCTTAAAAACTGTTCTGTCCATAAATTCTAATGTCTGTTCAGAAGGCCTCGACTTCGTCTTCGTAACAACTCGACGTCGATGCGCTGACGGCAAGAATTGTCAGAGACGGTATTGATGCATATCTCTTAAATCGAATAAAGCGAATTTGGGTAGTTAGTACTTCGAATGAATCGACGTTGATGGCGAAGCTCAAGTTGCTGCAAACGCCGACGCCGCCGTCTCCTCTACTGTCGCATGTTCACGGGAACAGTTCCATTCCGGTGTCACAAAAAGACGTTGAATGAGCGGTGTTTTCTCGTCCGTGAAAGTCCGACGATGTAGTACCTAATCCTTCTTGTCCACATGATCAAGTTCTCTATCGAAGACAAACAAGTAAGCATGCATTGCAGGTACAGTTTATCACTTCAGTCTTTTGCTATTTATGTCTTGACATTATAGCAACTTTTCCTTACTCGTCCTACCCTACGCTGCCGTATCAACAGCACTTTCTGCGTCAAAGGGATGACGTCGTTTATCTTTTTGTGTTTTTTTTATTTTATTTTATAATACCAGCCTCCATTTCCGCTATACAGATCGCAGGACTTCTCATATTCGATTCCTTTCCTAGCGTCCATCAACCACGAAGGTCTTCCAACCTTTACGTGTTGCTTCCGATAGTGTTTGAGGAATTTTTTATTTCATCTTGAATGCCGTAGAATGCTGGTCGAGGCGATTGTTCTTCGAGTCCTGAGATAGCTGGGATGGAGCGTTCCCAGATGGAATGCAGAGAGTGATTTTTTTTTCTCCTGGACAAGTCCAGTGCCAATTTCCCGACCCCGGAAGAATGAGAGGTTTGGTGAGCCCTAGGGTGGGATCGAACAAGCAGCGCATCACTGCCACTGTGTTATTCTTCCTTCGAAAAACCATTGCTCTAATATTTTCCAATCCTCTTAGAAAGGATGCATCTAAAACACACGTTTTCTTCCTTTGCTATAGCAAACCTTCCATCTTTCCCTGTCTCATGCAAGAGTAGCCCAGTGGGTTCTGCTCGCCTATGGGACTCGTTGAGCATCATACCTTTCTTCTCGGCTTTTCGTGAAGAACTCTGACCATCGGGTGGGCGGTCTTCCTCCAGTATGTTTGACATCCCTGAAGAACTCAGTCAATAAGGGATCTTGTCTACCAATTTCTCCTTCATACCCATTATGTGTCCTGTCCACATTACGTTCGACAGTTTGGCGTTTAGAACGGCATCTTTGATTCTTGATCGTTGACGCAATTCGGAGCTTCGGATTCGTTCCCTTACTTGTGTGATACGGAATACTCCTAGCATCGTACTTTCGACTGCACGTTCTATAACACTGAGTGATCTCTCATCCTGCTTACGCAGCGAACAGGTTTCTGAAGCATACGTTAAGGCAGAAAGTACCGTTGAGCCGAAAAGGTGGGAACGGAGTCGGGTGTTCCTTGTTCTCTTCATTACATCCTCGATGCTCTTGAAAGCACCCCAAGCCGCACATTTCCTTCTGCTCAACTCCGGAACTAAGTCGTTCATCATGTTGATTTCTCGACCTAGAGAGACGTAGCTGAGACATTCGAAGATATTTGTTTTTTAGAGAGTGAATGGGGTATACGTAATCAAACCCTTTCCAAGAAAACCCTTTTTGGAAGATTTGGTTGAAGACCAATCCTTCCAAGGCTTTATCAAAGCTTGGTTCCGTTCGTTCCGCTTGGCTAATGTTTGGTCTTATGAGGACGATGTCATCACGAAAGCGAAGATGGTGTGATTGCCGACCGTCGATTTCCACTCCCATATTATCTCATTCCAATGTTCGCATGACGTTCTTTAGGGTGGCGGTAAATAATTTTTGGCGAGATGGTATCGCCTTGCCTAACTCCTCTTTCGACGTCAATGTTGATATCGTTGTAGAATGGTGACATCTTGGTTGTGAAATTTTTGTAAAGCTCACGAAGAATCTGT
Source organism: Angiostrongylus vasorum (assembly GCA_018806985.1). Classification (NCBI taxonomy): domain Eukaryota; kingdom Metazoa; phylum Nematoda; class Chromadorea; order Rhabditida; family Metastrongylidae; genus Angiostrongylus; species Angiostrongylus vasorum. The sequence goes on along the minus strand of JADANN010000147.1, from coordinate 13,919 downwards.
ATATACTGCGCAGGTACTCCTTGATTAACAAGAGCCTCCATTACTGGTTCCATCTTAACTGATTCAAAAGATGTGTTCATGAGATCCGGCAGTAGATGTGGGATTGTTCACTGCAAGCATGACACTCACAATTTAAGAATAAAGTAGCCCTAATGCAACTAAAGGCGCTTGGGCGCAGTGGTTGGAGGCGGCCTGCAATACACACGTGGAATCGATCACCGCGCTCATGGTCCACCAAGTCTTCCATCACTCAGGGGACGGCAAATTGGTACCAGACTTGTCTGGGAGGATAGCAGCACTGGCTCGATACATCGATAGGCCCACCGCCAGTCATTGTAAAGGCCAGATATGCATTCAATCACCTCCAAACGATGCATAATGAAGTCGAATGCACGGCGCACCCCTAAGGGATTGATCAACGCCGTGAGCTTTATCATTTATTTTATCCTTTTAATGCAACTAATGCCTCGTCTATGGCAGAGCTTTAGAAATGCTGGGAATTGAAACGTCTCATAAACCAAAAAAATTCAATAAATTTTTTTCCTTCATGCAGAATTTCGGTAAGGTTCTTTTTAGCCATTACTTAACTATTACTAGGATGTGAAAAGTTATGTCCATCCCCGTTCCGCTCACTTTTGTAGAAAGTAAGCCAATCCAAGAAGTGCGCGTGGAGGAATTACATGTACTGACTTGATTTCGTCTGCTTATTCCTTTGCTGATTTGATTTCTGTCTGTAGGAAAATGTCTTTGGAGAGCGGTTAACTAATAAAACATGTCATAAAAGAAATGAAACCACCAAAATACCGTTTGCATATCAGTTCACCTCCTCCCTACGCACACCGGAAGGGTAACGTTCTCATGGTGGCATTTGATATCACCATTCAGTGTTAAGGATGCCGTCGATCAGGAAGCAGATGTGCTAATTCGCATCCCACTTCCAACGCCCTATTCCAATCCACATAGGAAGGGACTTAACTCTGCCAAGACTGCAGAGCTCACGCGCCTCTCCACCAGAACTCCACCGCATTTGTAAAGAAGAGGATATCCCCAAGCAGCCGTCGAAACAACACTGCGAAATGATCCAAAGATTTTTGTGGTTCATGAATACGAGGAAAAACGAATCTAATATAGAAAGTACTGAGATCAGCACAGCAGAAATGATGACGGGCCATGTAAAAAACTGTTCTGATCATTGTTTTGTTGTTTAGCTTAATAGCCAATTTTTGGTTCTCGCAGTGAAGTAAACATAGTTTCCGCATGGCAGAAGGCTAAGAGCTAGTGAAAACCTCGCCTCGGTGAAATTTCATTTCAACTTCAATAGGGTATTGATTAGTGTTTCAACGTCAAATTTTTGTTTTCTCATAATCGGCTGGGTTTTCCAACCACAGTTGGCAATCAGAAATTCCACAGATCAATTCTGGGAAACTCAGAACGCTTAGTTAACGTAACAAAATATTATCATCTGTTTTGATTATGTTGTGAAAACAATGGCGCGCATTGATTTAGTAACACACATTTAGAACCAACGCAGTACTAGCAATCTGTCCTCGCCATGTAGACAGCTTATTGCCTAGCTCATAAAAGATGTTCTCTCCTATCTCTGTCTTGTTATTTATGTCTCTTAACTGTCAAGTGCTTCTTAGTATCGACACACTTCATATTCCTGCTTCGCATGTGTTTCACGCCCTCTGAGTGATGTATCTCTGAAGTAGCACCTATACACTTGTAAAAAGAAAAAGTAGGAATGCTCTTATTCGAGAGAAAGAGCCACGGCCATTCTAGTAACATCTATATTCAGCACGTTTTCATGTCTTACCTATGTCTTAACTGCCATAAACTCGAATAGGACACATTCAGGACGATTCATACTACTGTTTTGCTTCTGAGTGGGGCAATGTCTGATTTTCAGCCATTACGGACTGCCGGTTTTCTGCAAAGTGTCATTGGTTTCTGGATAACTGGAGATCTTTGAGAGCTGACAGCATGAAAATAATTATAAAAGAAGAGTCTCCTTCATGTTATACTGGGTATATATGGTATGTGCGCTCCTAGTTATTACACAGTTTCGTTGTCCATCATGTATGTCAACGCGTTACTGTCAGCATATGAAAGCCTTTTGTGACTTGCACTGTGGATGTTTCGCTTTTTTTCTAACACTTCCCAGTGTCAATGTGGTGTCCATGATCAATCAAAGCAATTGTAAAGGAATAACAGTCAATTAGCAGTAAACGATCATGTTCGACGAAAGCTTTTTTCATATATTTCAAGCGCAGAATAGAGTTAATCAATATTTGTTTATATTATTGAGCTTACACGAGGTTGATAAGAGATGTTTATTCGGCTAACTTTCCAACGTCTTCGTCTTCATCTGAGCCGAGGATCCTTGTCGATGGTCCACAGTTGTTCCTCTTCTCGATGTGGCGTCTTCGCCTCGCATCGAACAAGATCTTCCTCAGTTAAGCATCTCGAATGAGCCGAACACACCCGCGACGCTCTTTTATTCAGGGCGGTTGTTGATGTTATGATTATCAGTTGATGATAATTTGTTTTTTTTAACAGAATAGAGAATAGAGTTCTTCCAACAACCATCATAAAATCCTTGTTCTATGAGCTGTCAAATTGACACAAAACTTGCAGCTATAACCTTTATGCGTCCAAATAAACTGTCCGATTCAAACGAGTCGAAGATAACTCATCCAGATCAGTTCATCAGGTAGAGCGTGGGTCAGGCGCGATTCACCTGGGCGCCATTTTGTAAACGTTCATTTAAATGGTGCAAATTTGTTAATCTCGGTGTGCTCTTATTGTTGTACTATATCGCAAGTGCGCAAGATTCTCAATGGTCAGATATGAGGCAAATGTTGCGAGTTTTCACTTAAATGAAATAAGTCGCATTTCTCGCAAGGAATTGCTTAGAATAAGCAATTTTGTGCCGTTTGAAATAGGTGAGGGCCATAGAGAAGGGTTCGAAGTAGGACAAGTTAAAACCGTCTCCACTGCCTTTTCAAAAGCGATGTGTTCAGAGCAACACTTTGAGGAGGACGGCTTCGTCATTTAATTAATCGTCTCTTAGTGAGTTTCGAATTCTCGGTTTTCTGAGTAACATCATGAAGGTGTTTTAGCAGATGAACTCAAACGGATTCTCACTTTGTTTATTTCATTCTTTCTGACATTTCCCAGCCAAACTGTTGTTGGTATGGAATGGAAAGTCCGCCAACACATAGTACAACATTTTCCGTTTAACAGTACTACTTCAACAACACAAGGTGATAATCTCTACCTACAATGCACGCTCCCTTGTATCTGAGTCTTTAATTAAGGACTTGATTATGTACACAAGAAGGATAAGGTACGACATCATCGGACTACGTGAGATGAGAAGACGCCACCCATTCAACGCCGTCTATGCTATCGATGAAGAATTAGTCCTCGGAACATACAACAATGGAGGAATTGGAGGCGTCGGAGTTCTCGTCAACACCAATTTAACTATGCACATCGGTTCATTCGAAACAACTAATAACCCGAGTAGGAAGTGTGTTGGTAAAGAAATGGAAATTAATACCGACTTTGACAATCTTCGTAGCCCACGCATATCTAGCTCTGACGAAGAAAAAAACCACGGCATTCTGTACGAAAATAAAACGGGTCCTACTGGAATGGTCACATGCTCTTTGAAATCATAATTTTCACGCCAGTATTAACAGTAAATGCGTGAGAAAATCTTTACTTTATCTCATAATAAGGTCGAAATATTGGAATAGCATCCAACATCTCGAGAGTAGAAAATGGGCGTGATGAAGATGACTTGACAACTTGTGAAGAGCATAAGAAGTGCAGAAAGGAAGATAAAAAACCCCCAGTTCGGACCAATTTTTTTGCCTCCAGCATTCTTTTTAGCTTAACATACCCGTCAAATACCCGGCCTCTTCATCAGCAGTATGAATGACCACCGTACGCATTAAATGCGCAGTTGAGAGGGCAGAATCGTTTATCAAGCAAGCAAATGAGGAAGGGAACCCCATGTTCTGAACCACGACAACGACGAAACATTGTAAAAAGCCACCAAATAAGCCAGAATATTACAAACCAACTGGGGCAGAGTCGTGATATTTTTTGAACAGCCGGTGAACAAGCGTATGCTCAGCGTTACCAAGCTGCCATCTGGAAGCTACGAACTCAACGGTCAAAATTCTTCTCGAAGATTCTCAAAGTAAACCACGGTGTACAACGATTCACATTGCTCATTGGGCTATTATTGAACGTAATAATGTCAGAGGAAGACTTTACCGTAGCCTTCTCGACGTGGTCGACCGAAAAACACGATGACCGTCGGAACAGAAGATTACAATTTCTACGGTCAACATGGGAACGGAGTGGTGTCAGAGTCCCAGCGTTGGACATGGGAAGTCTCCCAGTGGAAAGTACCATAACGAAATTAGACCATATCATAGTAAATAGAAAGTTTTGTCTAAACGATGTCGCTGTTGTCCCAAAATTCTACACAGGATCATACCAACGTCTACTTCGTGCAAGATTCTATTTCTCATGGAAAGGAGAAAAAGCCGCTAAATTCAAAAACCGAAGTCCCAGAACCACCGTAAACTGCGACTTATTCAATTCATTAGTCGGCTGTTGCGAAGATGCCGTTGTCGATAACATCGAGGAAGAATACGATCGGCTCATTCAACATCTTCACGTTAGCGCTGTGAAAGCTGAGAGTCCGAAAATCACCAAGAGACGTTTGTCTCTAGGAACACTCGAGCTGATACGCCAGCGTGGAATCGCACGGGCGCGAACTAACGTCCGAACTTGCAAAACAGTGCAGACAAGCGATAAAAGAAGATCTTAAAGAGAGAAGACCAGCAGTAATGGTCGAAGCTGCATAGGGTGGGAAAAGCATTCGCAAAGTCCACCGAAGCACCAAGATGATTGCACTCCGACGCCCAGACGGAACAACTACAGCATCCAGAAAAGCAGTGGAGAAATTCATTCACGAATACTACTCAGATCTCTTCGATAGCTACGTCGACCTCACGTCATATGAAATAAAGGAGGATGGCTATGCTGTACCACCGGTTCCCCCTTCCAAAATCCGACATGCCATTTCGTCGGTGAAAAAAATCGAACAGCACCAGGTCCGGAGAGGATAAGATCAGAACACCTGAAGAACCTTCCACCAGTCCTCGTAAACACACTGGCTCGGCTCTTCACACGATAACAGTCTGAATGCAAGGTTCCTACTCAGTGATAGTCCAGAAAGACCGTGTTATTGTTCAAGAAGGGTGACCTACACGATATAGGCAACAATCGCCCAATTAGCTTGCTGCCTGTCGTCTACAAACTTTCCACTCGAGTCATCCTAAACAGGATTGACAGAACACTCGACGAAGGACAGCCATGTGAGCAAGCAGGGTTTCGAAAAGGATTTAGTACAATGGACCACATCCACACGATAACAAGACTCATTGAAGTATCGCGAGAGCACAAAAGACCGCTCTGTCTCACTTTCATCGTTTTAAAGAAGGCCTTTGATTCAATTGAGATAGAAGCAGTCATGGAAGCCCTTGACATTCAAGGAGTCCCCACTCAGTACATAAACATTCTTCGGGAGCTGTACAAAAATTTCACAACCAAGATATCACCATTCTACAACGCTATTAACACTGACGTCAAAAGAGGGGGTTAGGCAAGGTGATACCATCGCGCCAAAATTATTTACCGCCACCCCTCCAGAACGTCATGCGAACATTGGAATAGGATAATATGGGAGTGAAAATCGATGGTCGGCAGTTACATCATCTTCGCTTTGCTGGTGACATCGTTTTCATAACACCAAACATTAGCCAAGCGGAACATATGCTTGCCGACTTTGACAAAGCCTGTGGAAAGATTGGTCTTCGACTAAATCTACAAAAACCGTTGTTTATGAGGAACGGATTGATTTCGTATGCCCCATTCACGCTCATCGGAACGAATATCTCGGAATGTTCCAGCTATATCTATCTAGGTCGGGATATCAACATGTTGAACGACTTAGCTCGAGAGCTGAGCAGAAGGAAACAAGCGGCTTGAGGAGCTTTCAAGAGCATCGAAGATGCAGTGAAAAGGACAATGAACATCCGACTCCGTGCCCACCGTTTCGACTCAACGGTCCTTCCTGCTCTAACGTATGCGTTAGAAACCTGGTCGATGCGTAAGCAGGATGAAAGATCGCTCAGCGTTATTGAACGCACAGTCGAATGGGCGATGCTAGAAATATCCCGTTTCACACAAGTAAGGGATGGGATCCGAAGCTCCAACCTGCGTCAACGATCAAAAATCAAACATGCCGTTCTGTACGCCAAACAGTCGAAGAGATAGGCGGGCCTGTAAGGAATAGTTAGCGGCGGCTACGAGCTGTTCAGTTTGTGTAGAATATTAGCCAGGCAGTTCTTTTTAGTCGTTGTATTGATCCACCAGCCCCAAACGTGGGCAGTTAAACCGTTTACATACATAGATACAACATTAATAACATAATAGTAACGATTTGAGAAGTAGTGGTAAAAGAATCACGCGAACTAAAGTTATGAGGTGCTCTGGCTAGTAGTGAAGTGAGGCTAATAACGAGATAATGGCATTTGAATATTACTACATCATTAACACAATAAGAACAGTAATAATGAATGATTATGTACAAATAACCGTTTGTTAACCGTGAGCTATGCCGCGCCCGCACAATCCGCGGCCGGTGCGGCAACTGAGGGAGACAGTATGCTGGGGGGCGGAGAGGGATACTGATGAGCCGTGTTTTCTGCTGAGCTTTGGATCAACATTATAGCGGCAAGGTGCTCATTAGTATGATCGATGAGGACAGCAAGTTACGAACATTGACGGTGCTATGGATAACTAATGATGAGTCATCTACGGAACACAGTCAGGCGGCTGGTCGTGGATAACGCTATGTCTGCAACGTGAAGTTTGAGCATCGATGGGTGCCACCATTGCCTAAGAGTCAAGGGCCAGAGTGATAATGACTGCAACTGATAAGCCTACAGCGGCTTAACAGAATACATAGCATAAGTTGGCCGCTCTGCGGCCTTGTACGCATGACGTACATTGTGGGAGGAATGGTACATGCCACCGATGGTGGTGCAAACAGAACGCATTTGGAATTACCCGCCACTACTGCAGCACACCGAAGACAAGCTAAGAAACGAGATACAATAATCTGCGGATTACTGAGGGTGAATGAGAATGAATGAGAATGGGTGAGAATGAGTTGAGATGATTCAGGATGACTGGGAATGGCCTCCTCCTTCGGATAAGCCATCGTTGCTGTGCGATTAAAGTCAAACCTGAACCGCTATTGTGCATGAAATACTGAACGTAATTGACCGAGTAGATTATAAAGGTTACATTGCGGTAACTAGTGTGCGGCCGCGAGACTGCCATGGTACGGACATCAAATACTATTGTTTAGATAGCATAGAGAACTTTTTCCAGAGAGAAGTTCTCTATAGGACCGGACACGTAATGCGTATGAATGACAACCGATGGACAAGAGCCCGTTAGTGACTGGATTCTTTCGGGATGTCAAACGTACTGCAGGAAGACCACCGACCCGATGGTCAGAGTTTTTCACGAAGAGCCTAGAAGAAAGATATGATGCTGAACGAGTCCCTCGAGCGAGTAGAACCCACTGGGCTACACTTGCACGCAACAGGGAAAAACCGAAGATTTTTCTGGCGCCCGTCGAGTCACTCGACGATGAATGGGACTACAGGTGGTGCAGGTAATACGGCCAACATGCAACCATTTCCTTTTTTGCTTTTATTCTTAACTACGATCTTTAAATTCCTCCAGTAGCAAAGCAAAAAAGAAACAATGTTTCAATAATTTAGGATCTTTTGTATGCAAAATTCTTAGGAAAAAAATAAGGTTTGGAACAGATAATGGATTGATTTATAGTGAAAGCTCAAAGGCATCAGCGGTATAAAATGTATTCGATTCGAAGGACAGTTGACACGTAGTAATAAAATTTAAAAGTAAAAGAATTAATAAAACAGGGTAATAAAATTTTTTTGTCGGCTCGGTAAAAAACTTCCATTCGAAATTCGGCTGCATTCATCGTGTTGCTTAACGTTTAGCCAAAAATCTTTTAGAAGAAAACGACAAGCTGGAAATAAATTCGTTGCTGAAACGATTTTCAGCGGTTCATCTGTCATTCACTGCCTTCTTATGGCCATTTGCACAAAAAGCCATATAACAGAAAATGATCGAAGAAACACATTAAGACAGAAAAAAGCCGCTTCTAATGGCTGCAAGCCATGTTATTTCTTCTATGCTACCATAAATTCGCTATTAAATATCACTTATTTGAATAATCATCCCAACGGTTCACCGCCTCATCGTGGCTGGGAGGTGTTCCTAGGTGTTGGACTGCGATATACAGCGGAGGATTCATTATTTGGCAGGGTCTCCCAAGCTGAAAAGGATCTGGTGTTTCCGTCAGGAAGCCTTTCTAAGAGTAAACCTATACCAGGATCCACCACCGTCCTGGTATTAAAATCGCATGCTGGTAAATCTCCTTCTGATCCACAAGGGCTGTGACTGCTTGTAGTGGTGAAGACCTGGGGCAGACCTTGGCCAGGCTGACTTCGGGACTCCAGGGAACCATAATGACTTAACCAGCAAATCTCGGAAAAATGGAGATTATGCTGGGGCCCGCACAACCAGTGAGGACTGGGCCATTCAAGTAACAAGTAAGTAAGTTGTTTGAAAAAGGAACTTAGCTTGATACATTGTTCTCGATCTTGTTGATGATTTGGTTACACGAATCTATGATTCGCGGAAAAATTTATTTGCAAGACAGCAGAGATCCGTCTGATCAACACCCACCGTCCACTTCCTGTGTTGAACACATCAGATGGCTCAAGCCCAGATATCTTAGGACTCCAGAGAAAACTACTTTCAAGTCACATTCGGTGTGTCTTTTCAATTCAGTGTTAGGAGTAGTGACTCTCAGCACATGCAACATCATTAGCTGCCTCTCGAAAGCGACTTTTGCTCTTTTAGAATAAGATTTAATGTAAAAGTGAAGCCATTAGCTCCCTGCAATTTTTATGAGAAGGTAAAAGTTTTGCTTTTTGAAGCAATTTGCCTTTAAATCCGTCGCCTAGGTCTGCACTCGATCTCTTAACTACACTCTGTCGGACTGCTAACCTAGGATGACAGTTACAAAGCATCCCCCTGATTGAGTACCTAAAGCCTTTCAGCAATTTAGTGTAGACCTGACAACATCGGCTACTTTTTTCCCGACAGACCTTCTATACAATGAGCTAATGCATTCGACCCTTCCATAACTGGACGAAGAACATTTCTTTGTTGAGATTTTTGATCTATTCAATGCAGCATTGAAGCCGCAATTCGGTTCTTTCTCTTTTTCTGTTTGCCGTCTTTATTATTCGCATTTTCCTTCCTTTTCAATCATCTTCTCCTTTTTTATCTGAAGTCCCCTTTATCACAAAGCTGTTAACAGCGTCTATCCTGCTACTGCTCTTCTGGTCCTCGAGATATATTCATTGAACATTTGAATATTTTACTTAATGCCTTAAGTTCTGTTTGTGCTATTCATTAATTGTTTCCTTTTGTAGGGCCGTCAATGTCTTATTCATCTCTTTACTCATGTGGCTCAATACAGACCGACTTCCGGTCAAAGGTCATTACATATTCATGGTCACAATTATTTTCATATTTGATTAAGAGACCTTTTTGCTCAAACTAACGATTATGCGGTGCGAAATGCGTAGTAAAGAAAACAGAAAACAATAATGAGTTGAAACAAAGTTCCCTTTTTTAGTCAGTACTTGACAACACTTACGCGGCGACATGACTTCTACAGGAGTCACACGATGTGAAAATATCGACCGCTTTATACTTTAAAAGGAGATAACTCAGCTCATAGTAAAATTTATTAATTGCGAACCTCAGTGTGTATGTCAACGACATAGGAGGACATTGAAAGGCAGAAATAGACACTAAAGCACATACACTTACACTTGTGTATACATACATTTGTACTCATACTTTGCCAGCAAAACAGTGTAAGTAGACGAGACACACAGTACACACATAAAACATAAAGAGAGACAGACATAAAGGCACACACACACACACGTGTATACGTACGTTTATATGCACTGACACACATGCAGATGCAGACATACATATACACACGTACACACACATTCATACACATACACACACACACACACACACACACGACACACACACACACACACACACACACACACACACACACACACACACACCCACACACACAACCAGCTGTGGATCATCGCCATGGATCAACGTGGCTCTGAGGAAGGTGGAGGTCCCAAAGCATCCGCCGAATAAAACCTTTATACCAATCGCGTGTCAGATCAATCATATAGAAAATCGTTGAATTTATAGCAACCAATTTCGGCAAGTACTGCTCGTTATTTCTGGAAATATGCAGAAATGTCTACAGAATTATCTAAAACTATCTAGAAACTAATAGCTTATATTCCTCTGGGTAGGCCTGTTACGTCCTCTTTGAGCAGGCAGTCGGTTCACTAATCAAAGGATCGCTGAGGTCCCACCAAAACTGTCACTGCTGTGAGAACAGACCTCCCTGCCGTTCTGTGGGCTGACCACTCCTAATAGGAACTTAATAATGAGTGCTCATAATTCCCGTAAGAAATCCTTGAATTATCTCCTTAATGGGCGTGCGGAAACCCTTTCATATTTCACCCTTCGATCAGATTCCGAGTTGCTATCGTTGCTTTGTTCAATTTGAACTCAGGAAACAAAACCATACGCTTTTCGTGTTCTACGATCGTCATTTCAGTTAGCTTAAAACCACTTTTGGTTTTTTCGACAGTGGACAACAAATTCTCGATCAAGCAGTCAATTCAGGAGTTCGTAACCTTATGAAATTACATGAGAGGCTTTGCTCAACCGCATTCATTGCAGACTTATTTTTTTATACACAGCCGTTTCAATTTTGAATACGCTTACTGTGAGGATTTGTGTCAGACGACTCTATTGCATATAAATATACATATGTATAAATATATATGATATATGCAATAGAGTCTACAAATCTTTACTTAAAGGATAAAGGGTTTTCGATTTTCCTCGCGATGAAACTCTGATTTCTTGGCGCCCATGCCATTACACGTCGTCTCCTTTACTCCTCGAAGGCTCATATTTCAAAAGCGAAAGCAAATGAGCAAACGGGGATTGTTTTCCAGAGATGACACGATAGTGTTCTTCCAGTGCACCGTTCATGTCGCCATTTTAAAGATCTACGTTTCTTTGGCTAATTTTTGAAAGTTTCAACACTAAACAGAGTTGAATTCCGAGGGGAACCATATAGACATTATATACCCCAACAGTCAAACTGAACAGAGTCTGCTTTGCAAATCTGTAGAGTTCTGAACTCCTGAAAAACTCCAGTGCTCCAGAATTTATCGTCAGTTATGCTATTGAAACACGAGCTTGTCAGCAAAAAGGTTAATACTACAAAGCTTGAAATATTAAAGCTGTAAGATTTAAAGGCATCACTATCATAATAACCATAATATTTATGCTTATAGCATTATCACTTGCAGTATTGCTAGTATTGTCTACATTGTTGATATAAGTAACGCCATGATTAATTCATTTCTCTGCAAGAGGTCTGAAGAGTATCACAAGAAGGGATCGAACCAACGACATCGTTTGTATTAAAGAGTACCCCTAGCCGTTAGACGCATAGCGCTCATATTATATCTCGCACTACATCTTGTGTTAGCGAAATCGAAGACGTAATTCACAAGTTCAATCGGAAAGTGACTGAAAGTCTAGAAGAGCCTCTAACAGTTGCGCTGCACGAGTCCTTATCTAGTCCTTATCTCAACTGAAATCTGAAGCGCACATAGAACATCAGCTAACTGTGAGATCTACGTAGTCCCAGACCATAAAAAAAATATCTGCTGTTCGAAGTTTGGGAAATTAGCACATCATGGAAATCGGAATATAGATGGGCCGACCAGGTGACAATAAGAGTTGCCAGATGACCCTGGAACAAGTTGATACAGAGTATCAAAGGAGGTAAACGACCTGCACGTTGATCATCTGCAAGATGAGCGGCCAAGCTTGTAGTTTCCATCAGTTATCTGTAGTCGAAACCGAAAACGATCTAAGGACAGCAGAATGATAATGCAGAGGTGAATATGCTCGAAACAACTGCCATGGATAACGATCGTAACGAATGTTATCTAAAGGAAAATATAGTAGAGCGCATACACCCTGAGACAATTGGGCGCCGAAAGTAGATAAATAAAGTAAATAGACCAACAGCGTGAAGCTGAAGGTTCTCCAAAGAACGTGAAATGACCTGAAACAAAAAGTTGATTCAATTAAGATAAGCTCATACAGAAGTTTGTAATAAAAAATAATAAAAATGGAATGATTTCTGGAATATTCAAACTTCAACACAAGGAACATGGAGTGTATTCTGAAAGCTACATCTCTCAGCAGGGCGCGTGTGGCGCAGTGGTTGGAGGCACCGTTGCTACACGCATGTGGAATCGATCCCCGCGCACATGGACCACCAAACCTTCCATCTCTCCGGGGTCAGCAGACTAGTACCAAAGTTGTCTGGGAAGGATAGCAGCACTGGCTCGATACATCGGTAGGCCACCGCGAGTCATTGTAAAGGCCAGATATGCATTCAATCACCTCCAACGATACTTAATGAAGTTGAATGCATGGCGCATTCCTCAGGGATTGATCAACGCCAAGAGCTTTATTTTTTATCCTTTACTGTCTTAGAACGAATAAAATTGACCAGTAAGAAAAATGGACTTGGTTCCGGCAATTATTTTCCAAAATTGGATTAAAACACAAGACAAACGAGGAGGTGAAGGCAATGCGTAAAACAGTTGGCAACGTTCCAGTCCTTTTCGTATCAAACACTTTAATATTGCTTGAACAGAGGCAATGAAAAGAATGAGAATTACTGCACCTGGTCTAAAAAAAGGTTACTAAAGGCGAAGGTCAAATATTATGCGGAAGCGAACACAGTCAAAGATACTCCCACGTCCGACTTTCTATTAACCTCGGCATTGATCAAGTAATTCTTCGCATTCTTGTTGAGCAAACACGAGGTGTTATTTTTACTCTTTATTCACGAACAAGCCGACGTTTCGGCGGATTTCGCCTTCCTCAGAGCCGCTTTCTATGAGGCTTCCACTGAGTATGTCGCGTGGAGACCAACCGCACAGAGTTCACATGGAAGCGTAATATACATAATAGCGATATAATAATAGCGATATAATAATAGCGATATTACGCTTCCATGTGAACTCTGTGCGGTTGGTCTCCACGCGACGTACTCAGTGGAAGCCTCATAGAAAGCGGCTCTGAGGAAGGCGAAATCCGCCGAAACGTCAGCTTGTTCGTGAATAAAGAATAAAAATAACACCTCGTGTTTGCTCAACAAGAATACGAAGAATTACAGTCAAAGATAATTGTCGGGTGATTGAAAGGTAGTTAAACCATCCACAACAAAGCTCGTTTTTCGAAAACTGACTGCGATTTCTCGTTCACTAGAAGTTCATCAGATCAGAACTCTATAGATTTATAGAAGGGACTTCCATAAACCTCATCAGCCACAGGTACAGTTTTCTAGTGTGTTTTGACAATTGAATATGTTTGGAATTAAGACTTCCATTAAATTGTCAAAAATATGAGCTTTTCGACATTTCCAACGGAAGCTGGACAAAATAAAACGGAAACAAAACGTTGGGAAACGTCATCATTTTCTGGTAGATGAAGCTCCGCTTGTTCATTTGCTTTCGTGTATGAAATGTGTGCCTTAAAACAATAAAGTGGAAGTAATATGTTTC